>VZUI01053519.1:594860-612112 GCA_013401135.1 Cettia cetti
AAATCAAGTCTTACCTTCCGAAATTTACTTTCTTTTAAAGTGTTTGGGATATTTTTCTGTAATAGGAGTCTGGAAACTGGTATCTCTCAACATAAATCTCAAATTAACTCAGTAGATTTAACCCTTGGTATCTATTTACTTAATTATTTAATTATTTCTCTGTCTGTATTCATTTTCAGCCAGATATGGGTGATTCAGCCTAACTTGTGGCTACATGAATACAAGTGCTGGCACTAGATGAAGAAGGAAGGAATGCATCTCTGCTGGCAATAGCATGAATTTTCAGCTCATTGAATCAGCCATGAAACTGTATGAGTGAAACTTAGTACATATTTCAAGCACAGATGTAGATGTTGATTCCTGTGTCACTAAATAATGCAGACCCTAAAATTTATTTTCTTATTCACAATTTGTCTGCTATAAATCAAAGAAGCTACTGCAAACTCGCAACTAAGACACTGGAAACAAGCATAAATGGCATGACCATTTTAGCCTGTGTGTGGCAAAATATTTTGCATAAAAATATAAATGGGCTTCTAAAACTGCCTCTACATCTCTGCCTTGGCCATCCAACGATTGTCATCAGTCTTGTGTTCAGAAGGAGATAGTTCTGTCAAATACATATGATCAAATAATTAAGTACAATGATAATGGTAGAGCACAGCATAGCTGAACAAAAGCTGTGTAGGAAATTACAGATTTCTTTTGCAATCTTAGTCTAATCATTGACCCTTGTGAAAAATCTTGTGTATAACAGTGTGAAGTTACTTTATATTATTTCTTTTTAAGATGGCTGTTTTGTGAAAAGCTAGGAAGTCATATTCACAGTTTTTCAAAAGACTTCAAATAGGACTGACCAACAGTAATTGCAATTCAACCTTCCTGAAGACATACATTAAAAATAGGGATGACAAGATAGACTGCTAAAGATTTTACACATACGTGGATGTAAGAATCTCAAATTTAATTCTAGATGCAAAAGAGACTGAGTACTTGTAGGCAGATGCCTTTTAACATTAATCTTTTCTTAAACTGTATTTGTACCACCACCCATTACATACCTTAAACAAAAGAAGCCAAGTAAAACCCACACAGCTCTGCTGACTTCTGTCCTCTTCCACAGTTAAAGCCTCCTTCCGGTTTTCCTATTATTCAGTTACTCTGTCTCCAATCCTTTTATTTTTTCATCTGAAAGTCATTGATGAGCCATCCCAGCTGTTCTCATATTGACTCATATGATTTCTCTATTCTTTCTGCATCTTCCTGTATCCAAATGGCCCTAGTTGCCTTAATGACTCCAGGAATGCAGCCACAAAATTCAAGCAACTATAAGTACATTTTAATTCTCTATGGCATGAACACTTAGCCAAATTTGGGGAAAATTTCATGCTAATGAAAGAAAGACATTCATGATACAGAGACAACCCTCTGTCTGAAAGCAAGGGCAAGGAAGTGCTTCAGAGAAAACTTCCTGACACTTTCTCCTGCACAAATCATAGGTAAGATGCAAGAAGTTATTAAAACACATACTAACAATTTTTTCTAATCTGTATGCTTTTAAAGCCTCAGCAGAATATTTAGCCAATATTTGCAGAATATTAATTACTTCTAATCAGACTTCTAATCTGATGCAATGAACTTGTGTTTGCAATGCAGAATTTCTAATGCAGGAAACCAAGCTTTAGAGAAAACAAGAGAGAACTATTTACAGATAGCTTGTTTTCTCAGTTCCACACAGCAGTAACATGATAGAGGATTCTACATCTGAAATAAGAGTGAAACAGTTATCTGTGCCAAACAACAGTGAAGGCCATATTTTGAAAAAAAAAATAAATCCACTGCTGTCATTTACCAATCATGTATCTGTTTCTCTGAAACCAGAGAAAACAGCAAAGACAGCAACACAGAATTAAAAAAAAAAAATCCAGTCTTCTAATGCAAATTAAAATGGTATATTTCCTCAACAGAACAAAAATAATTAATTTAATAGTTTACACATAGCTTTAAACTGCTGTAATATTACAAACTTAAGCCTAGCTTAAGAGAGCTATGTCACCTTCAAATAAAATTCCAGGAATTTTCTAAACATTATCACTCTCATGGGCAGTGAGGTAAATCTCTCTTCCTATTCCCCCAGATCCAAGTCCAATCTTGGAAAGATAACCAAAACTTCTGTCTTGAGGAGATTAAAATTAAAATACAAATCTCTAAATAAATTCACAGAATTTCAGAATATAGTGAGTTGGAAGGGACCCACAAGGATCATCGAGTCCAACTGCAGGCCCTGCACAAGAGTCACCTCGTGTGCCTGGGGAGCAGCAAATGGGAAGCAATCACACAAAGGTAAAGAAAATTCACCACTCAGCAGTGCAATGCTCCTGAAAAGATCCTGCTGCAGCAAGATACCATAAAAGATCATATAGAAGAAGGAATACATGTTATATGAAAATAAAAAGCAGTTGAGACCAGACAAGGTAAAAGGACAGAACTATGGGAAACAGTGCAAAGCAATACTTCCTTGCTTAGAACAAGTTCTGATATATCTATTTTCAATGACCATTTTCAAATAAATTAAGAAGCACACTTCGGCTTTTCTCTCATTTAGTTCAAATGTGGCTGCTGCCAGCTTCAAACTTGCTTATGGAAAGGTACCTTGTTGCGTGATATACTGACAGATAAATCCAAAGTACCCTACAGTCACAACTCCAAAAATGGTCTTCCTAGATCATATTTAACCTCAGTATAGTTAAGATCACAAGAATTCCTTATAGAACATAACAAACATGTTAAAGCACTGCATCCTTATCCAGCACATTGAACTGCCTCTAGCAAACTTCAGACTGACAAGTTACTTGGCAAGAACTAGACTTGGATATTCACTTTTGCAAAAAGCAAAGAAATTCATGTTTTAAACATTTCTTCTTACAAATTAAAAGCTGTACTTACCTGTGATATTTCCCAACATATCTTTAGTGTGGCAAATCAAATCTTCACTTTCCCCATCTTTGAAGTTGCCTATTTCTCCATAATACAGAGCAATCCCAAGCTGCATTATACGTATAAACATAGGAAGCTGCTGATCAGAGATTGAAAGTTTCAAACTTTCAACTAATGTGTGAATCTATAATGTGAAAAGAAAACAAAACCAAATAATAACAAAGCTCTGTCATCAGTAAAGCCCACTTTTAAAACCATACAACTCTACAGTCATTTGGTATGGGCGTCTTATTTCCAAAAATGAGGTTTGCAATACAATGGAAGGCAAAGGGCTGCAAATGACTACCAAAAACGTTCACTTGGGTTGTCACACAAGAGATCTTCAGTTGAAAAGTCAAGTGTAACATGTTTTACACATAGAGAAACATTTACATATTTGTTTTTTAAAGTTATTGCTGAAGAACTTTCTCAAATATATGTGATGTAGGAGCATCTAACTAAATTTTATTTTCATTATAGTTTCGTTAAAATGTCTGCATGCTCCAGATAACCTAGATATCTAAGATAACATATCTAGATAAACTCTATATATACTGGTTTTAAAATACAAGGTCCTTCATTTTGGTTCTTTCCCACTCAAAACATTGTTCCTAGTGGCCAATAATGGGGGGAAGAATTAATTCCAGCTGAAGTGCAGAAAACTGGCTCCTCTGAATATTCCCTTTCAAACATGCAGTCAAGGCACTTTTCAGTGCCAATGAAAGGAAGCTTTGCAAAGAGTAAAATTGTAGGGATGAAAAATTATCCTTCTTTAAAAATTTTAGCTGTAAAACAGCTAAATACTTCAAAATATTTTGAATATATGACCATTCTATATGAAGACAAAGCCAAACATGATAAGAAAGGTTACCTTTCATTAAGTAAGAGCTGCATAAAATAAAATTATTGTACCAAAATTACTGTCTACATTAGACATTTTCAACTCCAGATCCAGTTTCTAAATGTTGCAGGTGAAAATAATGGAAATTAAAAGTAATTACATATCAGTGTTTGTCTTAATGGAATCTAATTCAAAAACCATGAAAAATTACTTTGTAAACTGCACAGCACATCCATGGGTAAATAATATGATAATGGTGAAATCAATATTTGTATAAATATATGCTAATACTTTCGTACGTGTAAATTAATGAAGTCTTAGTCTGAGTCATAGAGAATGAGTAATAACATTGTATCAGCTGTTTACACAGATAAGATTAAGTATGTCAGGTGTCAGAACTATGCTGGGTTTTTTTAATTCTCTGAAAGACAAAAGCATGTAAATTACTAAGATACATTTTAGAAATTAAAAATTAATCCTTGCACAGAAATTTTCCAAGGCCAGTTGATACAAAGTTGTTAATAGCAAACTTCTTCCGTGCTGAAGAACAACAAGATGGATAAGGAATAAATAATCTCTTAGGATGTGGAAGGAGAAAAAAAAAGAGGATTGCTTTGCCAGAAGCCTTTTTAAAGGCTCACAAAGAGCCCATGTCCTAGTGGAAGAAAGGAACACTAGGTAGCATTGTAGGCTATGCTACCTAGACAATTATACAGTAGCTTCACTGAAATTGTGTTATACTCCAGGACTTCCTTGATTATACTATCCTCCCATCATGATCCTGTTCTTATACTGTCAGTGGAACTCAGCTGCCCTTCAGAAGATTGATTCATCTCCCTAAAACTGGAGGAAAAATATCTTCTTGTCGAGTTAGCTTCCAATACAGTGTCAACATAGTGAGTGGATTTAGATGATGGATACGTCAGACAAATGTCAGTGTTGCTCCAAATAGGTGGGGGCAGGACTCGCACCCTCTGTCCATATCAGCTCATCTGCCTCGTGGTTGCCTCATTCCATGATGAATTTTACAAGAACAGCAACAAAAAGCTTACGCCTCATTTTACCTGGGTTTTGTCACCATCTCCACCCAAGTATATTATTTTCATTCTAAAACTAAAAGTAGGAGCGTAGTGTTCCCTGTTCAAAAGCGTACAAAAACATATCCATGCATTTAAGAATCATCCTCCTTTGAGGAGTTTTAATTCCATTAAAACTCATTAAGATTAGTTTAGCCAAAGCTTACCAAAGGACATACTAATCATAATTATGAAGATAATTAAAGTGTTTTAGCCCTTACAAAGAAACCAAAAGGACATGTCTTAGAAACTTTCTCTAAAGACCCAAAATCAGACCTGCTTTGGTAAGTTAATACCATGTAGTATTAGAGTTCATATTAGCAAGAACTTCAGAGGTTTGGAAAGAAAGATGGAGTACTGCTTGCTTTTGTCTTGAGCTGGAAAACCACTGTCCTTCAGTTACCAACCCCTTCAGAATGCTGAAGCTACAGTAAAGTCATTTGCAGCAGAGGCTTTTAAAAAGTCCTTGGCATCCTCAAATTAAATTTAATTCCATTCATAAAGTTGTTATATTTATTGATAACAGTTCTTTTTGCTTAAATCCTATGAAAAAGCAGCTATTTCCAATCATTAGCTAAATATTTTAGGTAGAATCAAAACAATTGCAACCTGATGATCCACAGAGCACAATAATAACAATAATAATGTTGCACCCCTGCTCACTAGGAGCTGAGTTCGGCTTGCTAATCCATCTCATGCAGTTCACTGCAGAGGGTTAATACACTGATGCTTCTTGCTATTCATGAGAGCTGGAGATACACTTGAAACAACTTAGGGTAAAAAAAATCCTTTCCATCTTATTGCAGACACCTTAAAGTATACTACTGGGGTTTTTTTAACAGATTATCTGCAGACTTTCTTTCCTCCCTTACAATTATGGGGTTTTTTTAAACTTCAGAAAAAATGAAAATATTAGCAAGCATAACCTCCTTACTTACGTGCTGTTTCTGTACATAAAGTAACTGTATCATATGAACAAAACACAATTTGAAAAGTCCTTTAGCAAAACACAACAGTATAAGCTTTTCATTTTACTTAAAATTTTAAAGGATATTTGGAAAAGCCTCAAAACTTCACAAGTGAGTAGCAAAAATAATTATTTTGGATACCTACTTTAATAATTGATGGCATTTTGGAGTTGAGGTTATCATAAGTAAAATGCAGACGAGTCCTGAAGGAACATTTGTACAGCAGAGGTTCCTGGTAAAATTCAATTTTACCACTAGCATTTCTCTTATCAAGACATACTGTGCAGTCAGAAAAGTTGATCACCTTCCTCAGTATCAGATCAGTGGCTTTTAAAAGAAGTGTAAAGGTTAAAAAAAAAAATACATTGCATACAAAAATTAAGTTGTGCATACAGGTTCTTAACTAGAATAAAGCAGTACTAGACAGTTTTTAGTCATTATTTAAATCAGCAGCAAAGTACTTGCTTATGTGACTGAAGAGAATCATTTCCTGTGTCAGACTTTTTCTGCTGAATGCATAAAATGTGAGAACAAATTAGCTACACCCAATTAAAATTTTCACCATCCACTGTACCTTAGCTCTTTTTATAAAAAAAATAGTACTGTTTCATGTGGAAGCATACAATAACTATCATTCTCATTATTCCCACAGAAATAATTTTGCATATTGTCCCCCGAAGTTTTCTTTTGAACCTCCCAAAAGAAACGAGCTATTACATTGATCTTATCATGAAATATATTTTGTGATTTTATCAATTAGTCTGTAATTATTTTAGCCAGAACAAAAAAATAGGTTCAGGCAAACATTAATTGAATTCCCCACTCTACCTGAAATCTTCTGTGTGATCTTAGCACAGTTACTGTGCCCCAGTTCCACCTCTAGCCAATGCCAGTAAGAGCACCTAGACTTACAGGTGAACACTGGCAACTCAAGGACTGAAACATTCAAATACTGAAGACCAGGATAAAGAGTCAGAATTTAGGGACTTTTTTCCCCTGAAAATGTGAAGTGAAATGAATCATGTCTTCCAACTGGTATGCTGTGCTCACTACTGTGAGTACGTTTTACCACCTCTCTTGCCAGCCTGTTCAGAGTTTAAGATCATCAGAAGCAAGTGCAGTGGAATGCCTTCATGTGCTACTGCTCACTCACAAAACTGGCCTAAGCACTCACTGCCAGCAGCAAGCACTAATTCAAATACCATCACAGGATGGCCAGTGTGAGCAGAGGACAACACACCTTGTATGACTATCTATGATCATACAAAGATGCAGTAACAATATTGTTACAGTTGGGTCATCAGAATTAAGGTAAGGACAAGCAAAAAAACTGATTGGAAATCAAAACAGACAGAAATTGTCTTACTTCTGATTAAAAAAGAGCCATTTATATGAGTCTTACAAATTTCTACATTAACTTAAGAGTGCCTCCACAGTGATAGATAAGGCCTAAAAATATCTACTCACCAGAGATGTCCATAAATGCTCGATCCCAAAACTCATCCACTGTATAGCATTCTGCAGAAGTGATATTGACTGAGAGAACAATATCATCCTCCACATACTTTAATATGAGATTGTTGATCACAATGTTGACATTGTTTACAACACGCCTAATCAAACTCTGAACATAACCTATAAAATAAAACAAATTCTTGGGAATGGTAAAGAAGACATGATAAACTCACTTACTAAAAGAATTCATTATTTCAATATATTCACTATTTTCAACTTGTACTCTTTTTTAAAAGAAATCAAAATTTAAACAAACTATGTATCATTGAACTTTCTTTACCCAAAAAATAACACGACTTAAAACTCTTTAACATTCTGTGTAGTTGTTAAGTCAACCAGCATCCTAGAAATGCAAGATACCATAAAAAAAGTTGTTAAAAAACTATGCATACAATAGAACATACAAAACTAATTAGGTTTCAAACTAATTAAGAAAACAGAACACTATGGACTAGTGCAGACAAAGAATTTTAACAATTATTTTTTACTTCAGAGATATTTAGAAATAGGTTTGGAAAAGTGAACACCAGCTGCTAGGTTACTTTTCAAGTGTGCAAATATTATGTCTAGGTGCCCCTCAGTTTTTTTATAAGCTAACTAAGCATTAACACACCTGGTACTTTCTAAAACCTAATATATCCACATCTTGTTCAGTAAGACCCCTGTGAGGTGTATCAAAACCAATTTCTGTCAACAACCCAAAGAGTAAGCACCTGCACTGAAGCCTGTTGGGAACAAAACCATTTACATGCTTTTTAGATGTAATGTTATTGGAAAAATCATCTCATCTGGGAATATGTGGCAAACATTCATATTTTTAACAATATCGTAAAGAAATCAAATACTACCCATATTCAAGTCTTTCATGTATACTGAACCCAAATACGGATCCAACTCACTCATGTTGGAAAAAAGCAAGCACTGAAATTTCTCTGTTTTCAAATTTATGACATTACATACATCTAAAAATATATTTCATAGACACTATCGAGTTCTAGTTTGGTGACTATGCTGAAAAAAGCCAGCTAATGAGACAGGCTTAAATCCACAGGCTTCGAGAGCAGTTTTTTTGAAACTTTTTTAATAAAACTCCTTTATATCAACAATTCTAATTGAAATTAAAAATTAAAATGAACATCAAAACATTATCAGATAACTAGGAAAATACTTAAGTTGCTACTTCCATTCTACTCTGGTTTTTCTAGGTATTCCTCTTTTTCACACTCATAGATAACTGTTCACTTTAGGGTATACGGAGAGCTTTACCATTACATAAGTGACTTTCTTGAATTCCACAGCCAAAAATTTGCCCAGCTGACATATGACATTTTTCCTTTTTTCAGGATTCAAAGTACTCAAGGACGAGAAAGAGGAAATCCAAAAATACAGTCAAATTCAATGTTCTCAGAGCTTAGTACTGTCAGATTTCTAACATAATCTGAATTCACTTGTTTTTGCATATCAATCTAAAACTACTGAAAAATACATGGAATAACTTGGTTTTAATGATTTTCTCACTGACTCCTTCAAATGATAACATTTTTATTTAATATGAACTCAGAAAACCAGACATATTATTTCAATAATTAAGGGGCATAAGAGACCCATATTCATCACCAGAGGGATGTAAACCAACCTGTACATTAATAGAAGGAAGCACAAGGCATTTAGCTCCTTTTCCTAATTTCAGCATTGAAATATTTTTGGAGACTTTTAACTAGCAACTATAAAATTATAACCAGATATCTAATTATGATTTTAAAGCAAGCTACTAATTTCATTGAAGAAAGTGAAGCTGTCTCTCCACAGGTCCTAAGTTTTTTCAGTATTCTGCCCTCAAGGGTCTTTCAAAGTCAATCTAATATACATTTTCCTGCTGTGAATGACAGAAGCATTACCTCATAGAAGGGAAAAAAGGCAAGTTGTACTGATAGTTTCCAGAGGTATTCAGGAAAAGAACAAACACCACTTTGATCTGTATGTCTTTTGGCTGACTGCATAAAGAGAGGAAGCAGAGTCCTATCTTTCAAATAAAACAGGGGTCATGCATTTGCTAAAAAGTGTCTATGAAGATATTTCCAAGCTAGTGCTACAGTATATTGGTTGGGAGTATCATACAAAAATCAGCTTCTTGATTAAGTTTAGCTTCAAATAAACTAGAAGCAGATTTGCACATGTGAAGAACAGTCTTTTAAGGAATTGTAATTCCTACTATTCAAAACAAAGTAATAAAAACATCAGCAAGTTCATGTATAATAAAGAGTTGGAGCGGGGATTGTGTTTGGATTTTTTTTTTACAAGGGTTTTGTTTTAAATACAAGTGGGGAAAAGCAGGTAAAAGTTACTTACACTCCTGTGATTTCTAAGAAAAACACTATGAGCACCTTTGCCACTGAAATAAAGGTTTTCTATGGTAAAAAAAATCTGTAGGGCTAAATTTTTTCCTGATGTGCAACTCAAAGTTCACAAATATGTTTCTTTCAAATTGTCTAGAACCAAGGAGGCTGCACCATGCATTAAGTGCCAAAAATGCAATTTCAAATCCAACACTCCAAAAATTTTGTATCTCTATAGTCACAAAATCAATATCATCACACTAGACACATCTAAACAACTTATGTTTAGCAGGAGTCTGTTGTTGCCAAAGCTACATTTTTAGCTAAACTTTGCCTCTGGAGATCCAAGGACACTAAAACAAAAGGACAAATAAATCCTTTTTAAAAATACAGCACAAATATGATATACGCATCCTCCAAGGCCTTAAAAAAAAACAAAAACAAAAAGAAAACACTAAGCAGATGACTAAAATTCAGATATGCAAATTAAGTCTTAGGACATTTTACCACACAGGACCCAACAGTGCTATTTGTCCACTCAAAAACAAAACCAAAGCCACCTGTATTTACAACTTCATAATTTATAATTATCAATACAACTGTATTGATACAATTTTACCAAGAGGAGAAAACTTACAGAAATCCTACAAATATCACTGAAGGAAATATATTCATACAATTTTCGGGTAGTCTTTGACCTTTGCTGTTTGGAGATGTGACCCAAAGAACTGAATTCCACAGAGCTGCCACAGCTGAAGCGCTGTCCATGGTAGGAAATGGTTTCCCACAATTCCAAGCCCCTGGAGTTCACTGGATTGCTAAACTCTAGGAGACACTCCAGCCCTGGCTCCTCAAGTAATCATTTCAAAGCAAGATGATACCATGTAGCACATCATATTCCACACACCAAATGTCAATGTTGTCTTTTGATTCAAGTATAAAGTATCTGTTAACAAAAGACAGCAAGAAAGCCTCACACAAAACTACCGTATTTTCAACATATCTAAAATTACATGACCCAAGAAGGGAAACTGCAATTCATTCCAGTACTTTCCAATTTTACTTTTCTGCATGAAACATCTCATATCCAAAATCAGAGGCAATAGTAATCAAATAAATAGTTTCTTAGGCATTTTAATATCATAAAATATCTCTAAGTTCAGCATCCAAATTCCACATTTACATTCAAATTCCTTATCTGGGGAAAAAGAAATTGTGCAAATCTCCATCAGTAGATACAGGCCTCAATAAAACACATTAATAAACATGAGAGAGTTTTTCAGCCTGAGAAAGACAAGTCCCCAGAAAAACCTTTTAGCAGCATTCCAGTACCTAAAGGGAGTCTACAAGAAAGCTGTTGAGGGACTTTTCACAAGGGCATGTACAGATAGCTCAAGGGACAATGGTTTTAAAGTGAAAGAGCACAGGTTTAGATTAGATAATAGAAAGAAATTCTTTATTTTTAGGCACTGAAACAGGCTGCCCAGAGAAGTTTAGTTCAAGGCCAGATTGGATAGGGCTTTGAGCAACCTGGTTGGCTGAAAGGTGCCCTGCCCCATAGCTGGAGGTTGGAAATAGATGATATTTAAGGTCTCTTCCAATCCAAGTTATTCTATGATTCTATAATGCTACCTTGAACCATAAATGAGTTATGTGAATTTAAGAATTTGATGAAATGGAAAGAAAGGTTATAATTTTACTGTGACTTGGTTCTATTTTCTAACCTACAAGTACTTCACTAACCTCTGTAATTTGTAGGCAGACAAAAACACGTCTAACTATGGCCATCTGAATAAACTTCTGTATTTGAGTTAGAGAAAAATACCTAGGCAGTTTCTGAAATTATGGATTACCTGGAGGCAAATCAGGGTCGGGAGAAGCAGACTGCTGAACTCGCCGTGATTTTACTGCTGATTTCATGCTTTCTGTGGTACTGCGGTTTGTTGAACTGGAACCACAACTTTCATGGTCTTCCTGCTAGAGGAAAAGAAAGCAATGAAGTCAACCAAAGAGAAAGAAAATAAATGTGGGGAGAACTTGGTACAGGTTCTGTAATTTCTCTTACTGTTTTTCCATCAATTCAACCCTGTACTACAGAAGTTGACACAAAACTAGCTGAACAACATAAAATTAATACTTTCACTAACTTTAGTTTAGAAAAGAAACGTGTCATTTAAATGTTTATTTCAAATGAATATATTTCTTCTAGCTCCATTTCTTCTGAAACATTCCTTCAGAGACAGAGCCCTGCAGATTACCAAAACAAGAAACTACCTAATTGTATGACCTTATATGCCTACTCATGAAACCACCTGAGAAGGTTCCAAGATGTCAGACTCACATCCTTCCTAACGGTGCTAATTGAAGCTGATTCATAAAGCAAAATATTTTTGCAGACTTCTATAACAGTAAAACATGACCCCAGAAAAGATAAACGAACTGAGGCCACCTGCTCCTCTTGAGCTTCTATATAGTTTATTCAACATAAGAAATTCAGAAGCAGAAACGTGGTTCATAATTCCAGAATGTGATATAAGCTTTTCAAGATGAGATTAGCAGACACAAGAAAACCTTAATTAGCTGAATCTAGGATTTTAAATACACCAGTAGTATTCCCATTACATTCCAGAATGACAGTTTAACTACAAGGTTCAAGTGTAAGAAAGCCAAGAGAAGTAATAAAAATATTCTTGTAAATGTATTAAAAGAACAGGTTAAAGAGGACAAAACCACAGTTTTTGACCTAAGTCAAATTACTTTGATAGACATTGTCTCCTGTAGAAAAAGTGAAAAATACTTTCTGGGTCATGCCACTGATCATATCACAATTTGTTCACAAAAAGAAGATTTGGGGAACAAATGTCAAGTAACACAGTATGAATTATAATATTCTTAAATCCTCTTAACACCAAAAGCAAGCAGCTTAAACTGTGCTATGTTTTCATACAGGACAGATCATGTGTTTCCCCACATGCTGCCTGGTATTTCTAATAATCTCAGATAAATCACAAAAGGAAATCTTCACATTACTCGCTTTTTGACATAGATTTTTTTCCATTAAGAAAAATTAATACATATAATGATACATTTCAAATGCAAGTCTACAACTTCAAAAGTAACTGAAGAAGTATTTTTCCTTCCACTCTGTGCTTAGAACAACAAAACAGGGAAATTCTCTGATAAAATGAAACTACCATTTCACTAAGAAAAAAAAAAGAAGAGCAACATAATCTTAGGTAAAACTAAGATTAAGATAGATGCTTTAACTCATTTGTGGCAGAAATATTCATATATTAGAAGACTAGATGACAGCTTCTAAAAGAAGGATGAGTTATCATAAAGGATTTGCGATTTTCCAGTTACTAATATAGTATTGAAAAGCAAGCTGCTGGATGTTTTTTAATTTATGGTCATTTGGCCGTTTTAGTCATACAGGAAAGCCTCATTCCAGTGCATAAAAACCTGATAATGGGTGTTGAGAATCAGTTCTCTCTTTAGAGGGCATTTGTTTGTTTTCCCATCTCTGACAAACTTCTGATACTTTTCATCAAAGAATGTAAGTTTCCTGGAGACTCTCTCTGGACTTCTAACTATGGAGTAATTTCATTAGAAAACCACCTCTCTCTTTAAGGCATGCCTGACAGAGAAAAAGCAAGAGCTTCAAGCTTTCATTAAGCCCAGCATGATGGAAGCCTCTTCATCAACATATATTTTGTAATCAGCAGAGCTCAACTCTCCTTCCTCTCCAGTTTACTGAGAAAATTCAGATCATACACTCTTAATCTAAAATTTTTGAAATAACTTTTAGCTGTACTCGTTCTTGGAAACTAGTTCACATGTAGCATAGAAATATTTTTTCAAGTAAGTCACTCCACAACTATTTATGTTTTGAACTTGCAGAAAAGCCCAAGCTCAATTGGCACAATCCCTTCTTCCCCAAGCTCACTCATGGATCACTCACTCACAGAGTGCTGTGCTGCAACTATTTAATGACTTGGTCTGATAGGATCACATTATATCTGAATTTTAAGATCCATGTCAGCTACAAAATGAAGAGAAGGGGGAAGAAGGGAATGGG
The DNA here is from genome assembly GCA_013401135.1 of Cettia cetti. NCBI lineage: Eukaryota > Metazoa > Chordata > Aves > Passeriformes > Sylviidae > Cettia > Cettia cetti. The sequence continues at coordinate 608,651 of VZUI01053519.1, forward strand.
TAAGTTCTTTTTCTGAAGAGTTAACTCTATCAAGCCTGATTACATGCAGGTCTAACTTTTCTATCTACATACTGCTACAATTACGTTCAATACATGTTCTCAAAACCTCACAAAATCTATGCAATATTTTTGAATATTATGAGCAAAGATTAAGTAAGAGTGGTTTTAAGCTTTTACCACTTTCAGAGACTTAGGAATAAACACTAGCACTTTGGCTTCTGATAGGGGATTGGTTTTTTAAAGGAAAGGGGAGGAGAATCCTTAATTTTGAAACGAAGTCTCAAATCTCAACTTATAAACACATTATATGCAATAAGCTTTTTTTATTTCCCTGAGCTACAAGTCTGTTGTGATGCAAAATGGTTGTAAATCATTTACAGCAAGCTGGACCTAAACACAAGCAAAAATGTACATGTTCCAAAATGGTGCCAAAACAAATCTCAGAAATATACCTGTGTGATTTAATCCACATGACGTAACAGAGTACACCTACACTTAAGAATTCAACCTGACTGACATTTGAAAAAAGAGTGGGTTTGTTTGGTTGTGGTTTTTTTTTGTTTGTTTGTTTGTTTTTTAATCTGGGATAACATCCATTCATTTCCTTACAATACACAATTATCAAAAATATTTTTGGGAGCTGCAGGGGTTGATTTTGAGTTTTTTGAGCATGAACATACCATTTCCCAACAGTTACTGATATTTTATAAGCCAAATGTATTCTTCAATTAGTGGAAGATGATAAGAGTGGCCATGAACTTAAAAAAACCTACATTCCTAAGTACACATATATCCAGAAGGTTTCTGTATCTGCACATTTCTGCTTAATGTTAACTTTAAGAGCACACTATTAATTTCTCAAACATGTGGTTGTCTCATAAGCCCAGAAGTAAAACATGTTCATTAAAGAGATGGGGAAAGTTCCAAGGAAACTGCCAAAACTAGCATAATTATGAAACTATTTAAAACTGGAACCAACTAGAGTCACACACTGTGTCTAGATCACAGTGATGTCATCAGAAACACCCAGCCAAAAAGCACTAAAATTACTGCACTCCCATAAATCCACCTCACACCAGATGACAAACATTTAAAAATTGAAGTCAAAATCGTAATGGTGGTGGGAAGAGAGTTAACATTCTAAACGTGCTAATAACTACAGTTATGGTGCAAGATTTGATAAATGTCCATTCATTTTATCATTAAAGATAGTGATTCCAAACAATAGCCATAGCAGTGGAAAACTAAAAATAGTCATGATATATCTAGAGAGATGATTTCTAAATAAGAGAACTTGTTTACAAAGTATCTTTTCCCACTAGCTTATATAATGAGTAAAGCCCAGAAAACTTAAATTTGAAGAGGTCCTGTTTTGGGGTGTTGTTCTGCAAATATGACAAATACAATTTTGCACAACTAGGCTCCTTTTTCACTTCTGACAGATGTGTCAGTTCCAGCAGTCAGCTGAAATGTTGCTATGAAGCATTATGGTTAGTTTCAGAACTATGCAAGTATTAAGTAACATGCTAGACACCTAGGCTAGTAAAGTTATATTCGAGTCCTTCAGTCAATTTTCTACTGCAATTTAAAAGCATTATTGCAAGGTTTAGAGCAAATTACAATTGACAATATCTGAACACATAACAGATGAGGTTTATTTTAATCTTTCCTAGTAAGTGGAATTTATAATCTTTGTTCATTATTCTTTCTTTTGTCCATTATGCTTTCCAAATTCAAAATAGTTTTCTCCTTAAAAAAGACACACTTTCTTTTCAAAACACACAAATCCTATTCAATATGCAAGATCTCCAAAATGCCTCATAAGCACAGTTTAAAAAAAAAAAAAATGTTCTCTTGGAGATCAATTGGCTTTTTATGCAAATACTGTCCCTCTGCTTTCATAAAACCAAGTAAGACAAGGAAAATTGGATTCTATAGAAACAAAAACCCCAAGTAACTGTTTAAAACCAATGAATATTATTAATTAAAATTTTCAATCCCAAACTGATTCCAATTACATACTACACAAACATGCAGAGAGTTCTCCATCCCCATTTTTTTCCTTTTCCTCTATAAAATGCGCTTTTTCTCATCCTTTATCATTTCTAAAACAATAAGCTTTACATCCTTTACAAGTCATTAGAAGATACCTATTCATATTTCTGTAAAATATATTTCAAATGGCAAGATGCAAGAACTGAGAGAGTAGAACTTATTTCCCACTAGTGGACAGTTCCCACATATGGCCAAATAGTTGGCTGCCTGTGGCAAGACTAGAAGCAACATTCAGGATGTGTTCATTTTACCAAGGCCTTTGACACAGTCTCCTCACATGGGCAGTCCCCTCATTCACAGACAGAGGTCTGTGAGACATCAACTGGACAGTGGGAGTTCAGTGAAAAAGAGGCTGGACCACTGAGCTCAAAGGGTTGTGATCAGGGCACAAAGTCCAGCTGACAAGTGGTTACTTGTGGCATCCCTCAGGGATCAGTACCAAGTCCACGGTGTTTTAACATGCATACTGATGACCTGAAGATGGGATAAGAGTACACTCTCATCAAAACCGTGGATTGTACCAACCCAGAGAGAGGAACTGATGCTCTGGTGGGAAGGGCTGCTATTGATAGGATCCTTGAGGAGGGTGAAGAAATGGGCTGTCAAGAACACAGCGAAATCCAGACGCTGAGTCTGGATTTAAATGCTGAGTGCCAGAGTACCCAGGATAAAGATACTCTGGAACTGCAGACTAACAGCCAAAGCACTCAACAGCAGCTTCTCAGAAGCCAATCCAAGGGTCCTGGGGGCAGCAAGCTGCCCAGGAGTCAGCAGTGTGTCCTTGCTGCAAAGGCCAGCTGGTGTGCTGGGCTGTATTAGCAAGAGTAGAGCCAGGGGCACCACTATTCTCCTCCCTTAGCTCCCTGTGAGACACTGTGTGGAATACTGCACCCAGCTGAGGGATCTCCAAGACACTCCAGAAGCAGACCTATAGAGGATCACCATGGTGGTCACGGCACAAGAGCAACCTCCTGTGCTCTCTCTCAGGGGAGATTAAGATAAATTAGGGTTGTCCAGCCTGGAGAAGGATGATCCTACTGCTGCCTACAGCTACATCCTGGGAAGGTACAGAGACATGAGAGCCAGACTGTGTCTGTTGCCACTCATCTCTTCATGGTACAAATCTGAACTGTGCAATTCCAAGCAGGGCATGCTCTTTTTCATTGTTTGGAGGATGATCAAGTATTGAAGAGGCTGTCCAGAGAGGTGGTAGAGTCTCAGTCCTTGGAGTTATTCAGCACTTTGCTGCCCAATTCCTGCAGCAACCCATTCTAATTGGACTTGCTTTGAGCATGAAGTTGGACTAGATCATCACCAGAAACCACTTGTCCTAGGTTAAAATGTAAGATGTGCCCAAAGTATGTATTCTATCACCATCTTCATGAGCTGTTGAAACCAGGTGGGGCA
>VZUI01053521.1:0-161527 GCA_013401135.1 Cettia cetti
AAAAAAAAAAAAAAAAAACAGGAAGCAAAAGTTTGCAAAATTTCTAGGTAGGGAAAGAAAAGTCAAAACAGTTTAAACAAACAAAACCACAAGCCACAACACTCACTGGTCATTGCAATGTTTACGCATCCTAGTTCTTGTAATTATGTTTACCTGAAAAATTTACAGTTTTAATGTTAAAAATTAGAAAATAGCAATGAGTGGGTAACTATTTTATTTGTTCTTCAGTACATGTACTTCATAGAACCCACTAGCAACAGCTTAGGTATTATCACGCAAAATTTCCACTAAAAAGCCTGTGCTCATGTGCTTGCAATGAAATATGCAAATATGACTCCTGGGAGAATGCAGCTGATGGAAACTGCGCAGGGTGAGAAACTGTGTACATCCTACACCAAGTGCTTTTGTTAATCCTCTGCCTATTCATTAATTTCTCACCTATCTCAGAGCCTAATTCCATTAATAGTTCTAACATTTACTAATCATAAATAAGAATCAAACAAACAGCCAATGAAAGTAGAATAATCCATTAGTGCACTTCATTTGACCTTAACATCCATCAAACAATTCCATGTATTTAATTTTTTTTAAAATCATCACCCACACAGTCTCTAAAACAAAAGAATTAAAACTAAAATTAGAAAGAAATCACTAAATAGTTCTTCATAAATGTATCTAAATTTATCTCTTGAAAAGGTATGAACAAGCAGGAAGGACTCATTTTTAGCAGCACATTAATCTGTATTCCGGAGACTGGTTTGTGACTCTGAGAGGATGCCATGAAAATGGCCCTTTCTTTGATCCAATTAATTAAGATGTAGAAGACCCATAAACTGACACAGCATTGGCAGTGATTGTCTCTCAAGTACCTGGACTTCACCATCAAGATCTCTTACATTCTCTTTTATTGTACTCTCAATTCATTGTTTACTGTTCCTATTACAGAAATTCTGCAATTCTAATGACAAAATTCAGAACTTAATCTTCTAAATGTCTGTCTTCCTTCCCCACCTCCTTAAAAACATCCAAAGCTCACATTAATCTCAAGACTGGAAATGTTGATGATATCTTAGGGTTGGAAAGAGTATAAAGGAAAAAATAGTGAGAAACATCCTGAGGGAAAACATAATTTAAGATTTGCTGCCAAGCAAGTTCAGAATATTTACATTTCATTACGCATTTTCATTTTTGGTTATGTCTAGCCCTTCATATCTTTGAAAAATGAGACTAATAGAAACATCACCTAGCAATACCTGTATTGAAGAGTACCATGTATTTCACACAGACCAGTGATAAATCACATACTTTTTTTAAATGTTATTGCATATATGGGATTAAGAGTTTCTTAATTGAAAGAATTATCCAAAGTTACAAGGAATACTGCATTAAAAATGCTACCTGAATGCAAGAACATCTAAGAGCTGCTTTGTATGGCTCTTAAGGTTAAATTGAGGCTCTATTATTCTACTTACCAAAACACAATCATGAGTCTCTCACCCTCAAAAAAAGAAAGGAATTACTTTATCCCTGGATAGCTCATATTATAAGAATAAATACATAAATCAAAATAATTAGAGAATCAGCAAAGATTCTGGAAGTCTTAGAGGATTTACAAACAACAAATTGCTGGTTGAAAAAGTCAGTCACATGTTTGTACCACAGAAATGTCTTGACCAAACAAATGGTAAATACTTCCCTTTATGTAGGGTTTCCTTCTCTACCTGTTCTTAACTTGCATCTCATAAATCATTGCATAAAACATTAACTTTTGCACATTAAAAAACCCGAAAAACAACATAATTTAGCTCTAAACCCCCTCCCAAATGTTAACTCAGAAGCCTCTTATTTGGATATACACTGAGAACAGAAACAGGCAGGTTTAATGACTAGAATAAACCTTTCTGTTTCTTTTGCTTCTCCCTGGAAATCAGCAGCAAGCAAGGAGTAAACAACTCTGCCTGGCACTGCACCTGCAACAGGTAAACATTTGCAAGCACCTACTATCACAGACAGGCAGGAACACTAACAGCCCACTGCTACAGAAGGCAGCAGTTCTTCACTCCCAGACCAGGTCCGTACCATCACACAGCTGGCCACAAGTTAGATTCCAATTCTCCATAAAGAGATGTTCAGGAGGTTGAAGAGTATCATTCTAAGGGCTGGGACTGGCTAAGAAACAACTCTGTTTTTAAAAATAGACCCCAGCTCTAGTGGATCCTGTTTGGATCTGTCTTTGTCACTCCTAAAATCTACTGCTATGTCACCACAAAACTAAAATCCCACTAAGAAAATCACACAACTGGGATAAACTGCTTCTGAACAAAGGAGCAGCAGCAGCAACAATCCTTACTGGCAGATGAACTGAGAGGCCTGACTCAAATGTTCATCTTGGGCTGTGGAAGATAATTTGTATGCCTAGAACACAGGCATTAAATTGTTTCCTTTAAGAGCTGTACACTTTTAGAATAAAAGCTTTCTGAGGATGGCAAGGAGCAATAATCAAAAGGCAAGAAAAATGTCTAATACAAGAAATCTCTGTATTAGCAACCAATGATTAAACTACTGAAATAAATGAAAAATAGTATCTACAACACCATTAATAGAGAGCTTATCTCTCCTGGAGGCCAGCTTGCTTTCTTTCTCTCATTTAAAGCTCCTCAGCATCACTGTGAGTGGCTAACTGCTGCTGCAGGAATAAAGTAACATGCCTGTGCACCCCTCTTCCCCTCACATAGTGACAACAGATCTTTACTTTCAGGAAAAGAAGTTTCCAACTGCCTTGCTTCACTGTGCATCAACCATAGAGCCCTGGTATAATGGACCTCACAGGGCAAGCAGAGCAGTGACACTGGAAAAGGTGAGACCCTTCCAACCCAGTGAAGGACCCTTGACACAAGTGCTAACAGTCACAAGTGCAACCACTTCATTTTAATTCTTTAATGCCAGAAAACAAAGCATGTGCTTCAATGGAGCACACCACTACCTAAAGGAGCAAGCTCCTTCCCCATCTCCTAACTAGTGTGCCAGCATTTGTGCAGCTGGATGGTGAGTTTATCAGGAACCTCATTTGGATGGAACTAAGAAATAAAAAAACCCATAAAATCTGGTTCACTTTCAATCAGCATAGTTCCTTGCTCCAGCATACTGTGTGCTCCCTTGGCAACAGCTCCAAGGACAGGACAAAATGCATGGCAGAGGATGAAAGGGAAGGCAGGATCCCTCTTTTTAACAAAAGCCTGGCTTAAAAATACTCAATTTAGAGACACGGTGTAAGTTAAGCACTCTGAAGGGAAACTAGCCATGGACTGTACATCTTCTATCCTCAACTAAGATACGCTGTAAAATAGATCACTATTTCCCTAGCAATTAAAATCAGAAATATTTGGTTCAGTAAATTCAGTAAAACATCTTTGATTATAGAGGAGTGCTTGTGATCTTCTTTAAGCACATCAGTGTACTGAAGTGAAAAGTAAAACTGTTCTTGTCTTTCTAGAGGTGACACTTGGTATAAATGGTGCACACTTCACAAAACAGAAAGCCGGCTCTGGAGACCAAAATAGTAGCTCTGCAGTCAGTGTTCCAAAACACGAAAGCAGTGGCTGGGTATGCTATTAAATGAATCATAGTTGGGGAGTGAATTAATCAGCGTAAAAACCTTGGTGCATAAAAGTATAGAAAGTAACAATTCAAACTGCAGATCCTTTAATTTCATCTCCTTTTCAATATATTTCCATGGAACAGCCACTCTTTCACATCACCTCTCTGAGGCTTCATCATTGCTCAGGGTTCCTCAGGGAAACTAACCACATTTGAACCGCATTAGTTTCACATCATTTGGATATATCTGCAAGCAAAGCTTTTCAATTTCATTATTGACCAAAGAGCACAATCCAATTTCTTGAATTCTATTTCTTATGTAGTCATATTTTTATGTGTATTCAAGACCAATACGATAACTTAGCATGCAGAAGTGGTTATGCAAAACTGTCTATTTCTACCATGAGAGGGTGCGGGTAAGAACTTGTGGCATTCAACCAGAAACTTTAATGCAGAAAAATACAGCTTATGCTCAAATGTCATTCCTATGACATTTTTGCCTTATTTGGAGATGTGTGGCTTGTTTAAAAGCTACAAGCACTTCAGAGCCCACAGCTCCCCAAGGAAATGGAAATGCAAGTGATTCCTTGCAGTTGCAGAAAAGCACAAAAACCTGAAACATCAAATCTTAACTTTTTGTTTGATTATTGCTGAATGACAACTTTAGAATCTTTCATTCCTTGAACAACTTCTTTTACTAAACAGTTTCCTTTCCTAAAACATCCTATCAACTAGACTTCTCATGAAATAAAACTCATCTTGATGTACTGAACTCAGAGAGCTGCAATGAAGGATTCTCAAATCTTGTAGCTGATGTAGACTGCTAAAAAAATCCTTTATAAAATGTCACAAAACCTGCGATTACACCAACTCCATTTGCAGATGCTTGATTGCAACTGAAATGAAATTCAGGAGGTATTCAACTATGCATAAGGATTTAATTGAATCCTTCGAATACTTGACATTATAGATATTCATAACACTGAATTTTGATCCCAGAATTTCTTATATTTCACTCTGTCTTGAATGGAATTCAGTTACATATTCAGTATTAGACATGAAAGAAAACAGGAAGAATTACTAGTATAAGTGTCTGGCTTTAGAGCAGCCTGCCTTTGAAAAGGATGCAAAAGGCATCCACAGACAGTACTGAGCTCTACAACAGTAACACCAGCAGGACTGCTGCAATGCTCCTGTGTGAACAATGAAAGGCAACACCTTCAAGGAAATGCATGTGTTCAAAACTACTGGATAGCTATAGCACGAATTCCTTCCATTCTCTAACTGACAATGGCATTTTCTTCCAACTGGAAGTTTCTCCTTTTATAAACTGACGTCTCCAACATTATAGCATCCACATGGCACTCAGTAGACAAAAGAATTAGCAGCTAAAGGCACTAAATCTACATATCCTTTCCAGGTTATATAATTTTGTTCTACAGTGAAAAAAGGGCATGGTTTTCCATCTTCTCCCACCAGTCTACACACAGGTTGTCTCCACATCTTTGCCTCACTCATGCCCACTCAAGGGTTAATAATAAAAGTGGCCCTGGTTTGTCCCAGAATTTTAATCTCACCAGCCCAGTACAAAGGTGTTTTAAACTGTAGACAGTTCCCATTAAAAAAAAAAAAAAAAAACAAAAAAAAAACAGGCTTTTACTAATCTCACTATACAAACACTATATACAACATTACAGTCACCCAACTCAGACTCTGGGGCAAAAAGACACACCTAAAAGTGCTTTGTAAAACTATTATAACCTGTGTATTAATCAAAAAGGGCAAATTTTGTGGAATAGTTTTGTGATATCCATTGTCTTTTTTCTTCTTCTTCTGAGCTACAGAACTGTGTATGGTGTACAGAATTTAACTACTATAGAGAAACAGACCGATTCTATCCTATTAAGTATGAAACAGTAAAGTGTTAATGCCCATAATTCCATTATAGAAATACAGCTGCATTTCACAGGTAAAAAAAAATCTTAAAATTCTAAAATAAAATAGCCTTTATCATGGCAGTACTTAACTAAAAGAAGCAAATTAAACATATATTGGTTCCTGTCACCTGTAACATCTAATGCAGCACTCCTGTCTCCTAATTTAAACACTCTGCTGCACCACTGTTAACATGAACTTGCCTGTGATTCCTGTATCTACAGAAACACCTGTTGCTGTGGTTACTCTTGTTAAACACACCTGCAGCCATCATGTCACAGTTCTGTATGGGGCATTGCAAGGCCTACCATCATGTAGTACTTCCGAACAACCATCCATCCAAAATGATATGACAAGTGAGTCTATAGCTAAAAAATAGGATCCTCATTGATAAAAGTACTAATGATTCCACAAAAAGCAGAGAACACCAAATATGCACCTGTCTACCATATGTATAGTTATACATGTGTAAATACACATAGATATGTATATATATCACTAAATATTCTACTTTTTTATATCCAGTCCAATTCTCTAACATATAGCACTGGTGAATAAAAGGATAAAGATTGCTTGCATTCAGCATTTTCAATAGCTTAATTCTATTTTTAGAATGACAACACAAAGAGATCAAGTCAAGGCTAAATTATCCATAGTTTGAGGCTGAAGTTATGTACATCCCATTAATTTATACTTGCTAGACAATGCTTTAGTCTCTAAAGAAACCACTTTCTCCATTTCTGCATGTGCATTAATCTCACTTGCAGCATATTCCAAAGATGAGGCTTTATCTCTCATGATTGCTTTTTGAAAAAGAGAACAATGATCTGACTAGCAATTTTCTCATGGTGCAAGCAACACTATCTGTCCTTTCTAAACAAGCACAGAACACATTTAATCAAGTAACCTTAGACCATGCTGTTAATCAGCACTGGAACATAATTAATCGGTACCCTCTTTCAGTTTAATTTGCAAAAGTTATTAATTAGCTTATAGAATTATTATATAAAGGAGAAACTATGTCATTGTCTGACAAGAGAAATGCTAGACAGCTCTAATTCATCTTTGGATACACAAGATTCTGAAAGAATTTTGAAAACCAGACTTACATGCAACATGAACTTCTCTAAAGTGAACAATTAATGTCTAAATTAGGCAAAGTTTTTTTTAAGACAGTCTGTCAGTTTTTGCAATGCTCCCCAAGTATTTATTAGAAAAATAAGTGACTATAAAAAATGCACATGGCTAACAAATATTTGGGAAAAATATGTAAGTTTTGATTTCATAAGTAGCAATAGGATACTTGCTACACATGACTTCATATTTTCATATTCTCTAATAAAGTAGATCATCTCTTCTTTCACACTAAACCCTCATTGTATCAGATAAAGGGGTGAAATACTGAAGCCAATTCCATATACTGCAGCTGGAGAAAGAGAACACAATCTGGTTCATCAGCAAACATGGGGCAAACCAGCAAGAGCAGCAGTGGCCAAGACAAGGCTCCTGTCAGTCTCCTTTGCACTCCAAGTTTGTTAGTATCACAGAGGACACCTTCCAAACTTATCCTTGCAAGTTCCTGACTTCACATTCACCCCTACTTTGTTATCTCTCTCGTATAGATTGATTCATCACCCTTTTAGCTTAAGGGAACTCTAGTTTTGATGATGATACTCCTTTTCATTCAGCTTAGACCACAGAATTTTGTTTTTATACAGCAAGAAATAAATCACTGTTTGGTAAAATATAACAGTCTCCAAAAAGTGTCTGCCTCAAGATAAAGGCGGCCACATCTGGTTAAGGAATTAAGAGAAGAGGAAAGCACAATCACCTTATGAACATCTTAGGATGAACCAAATGTGTTACTCTGATCTAAATCATAACTATTAGATTATTAATTCCTAAAAAAAAATGAAACAATTCTAAATTAACCATATTTCATTGAAATTTAATTTGCATACCTCTCAAGTATAATATTTACTTTGTCATATATATTCCCAATTATACTGACATCAGTAACAAAAGCAATTGAGTCTCAAAAAAAAAATACTGCCCCAAAAGGGAGAATAAACAATCAGTGTAGACAAATGGTTAAAATAAGTATATGGTGAAGTTAATCTTTTATTATAGACATATAGAGAAAGCATCAAGTTATATTCACATAGCCTTCTGAAATACAGTCCTGGATATTTTATTGTAGAAACATGTGTCCCCATCACTTGGATTAAACAAAATCCTTCACTAAATCTTGTCTTGAGTTTGTGAATCATCCAGAATAAGACAGAGACTGGACAAAAGATCATCATCTGTTTATCCAATATCTTAGGCATTCTGGCCAGCACATTGCTCTTCTCTAAACACACCCCATTCTTGAGGAGTTGTGTTTACTCATAGCAGTATTTAAGAAAAAAATGTTTAAAATCCACAAAATCCTTCAACAAAGCCCAGCCAAACAAACTCAAGCCCACATAAACTTTCCAATTACTACACAAGGCAGTAAGGGCACAGGACATCTATTTCTACCAAACATGTTTCTGCAGTGATGCTTAAATACAGATTTCCACTGGTCTATTTCACTTTTCAAATCTTCAGGTCAAGACAACTAGTTGTAATAACAGAAGGTTCTACCAAGAGATCTCTTGCTGCTGTTGCAGCTTGACCCTTTTACATATTTCACACAGAAAAGAGAGAACGCAAACAAGATATTTCTCAGAGTAATTACAAATTCAAAAGAAACACCATGACAATGAGTTTTCTTCTTTACGTGATAGACTAGAAAGCACATGGAACGAGCAGGCAAATGTTTGGGACTTGACACACACCACCATCACCTTTGTGGCAAGTGGAAAAACCCAGCAATGGTTTACTTCTGCAGGTTAGCAATCACCTTTAACACAAAAATGTAAGAAGTTTATGTTTGAAGGGCACATCAAAACTTTCATCTTAAAATAGAATTGCATACATGACTGGAAGCAGAGTAACCAATTTTCAGTTATTTTCTTTCAACCTTGTTATTCATGCAAACAATTATAGAAAGCTGGAATTATTTTCTAAATGCATCACTGTGATGCAGGACTAGCATCTTCTTCGTTCAGTCTAATGGAAACTTGTGAATTGTTAGTGATTGAATTGTCAATCATTCAAACAAGTAAATAGCTTTTTTCCTCCAAATTATGCTTTCAGAAGATTTTCACAGCTATTTAACCTCAGTGCCTCACTGTTTGTGAGTTGTTAGTTCTTCCTGTCCAGAAATCTTCATCTCCAGATACTGGGAAAAATCTGAGATCCACAGGTCCATATTTTCCCAGAATCTCAACTTGAATTTCTGAGATCCGGCAAATACAGCCTTTCACCAACATCTGCACACTATTTAATACATCAATTCCAGCCAGGTCAACTGTTGTCTGAAACACACTTAGAACATGACTTCCACAGCCCGTCCTTCAGTGAGAGACTTTGAGCTTGTCCTGCTCCACACTCAATAGAAGCAGCTACTCGAACAGCAGGTGCCTTTTAGAGCCAAACTCCCCAAGACAGAGGGTAAGTGAACACTGTGAAGGCAGGGAACTGAAAATCAAACTGGGATTCACAGGCCTTTGTGGGGCAAGCACACATTTTGGCAATGGAAAAGTAGTGGGTAGTCATAAAAGATTTCCTCACATGACGGCTTGTAAAGCTGCAAGTAGTCTACAAACCTGGGATTATTTTCTCTTCTTGGCGTCACTGTGTTAGTTTAATATTAAACAGTTTAATAGACCTCCTGTCTCTATCTGCTTATAACTGTACTTCTGAAATAGGAATTACCTTCCAAGTCTGCTGCCCATTTGCTGTATGATAATATACCCTAGCCTGTTTTAATAAGGAAGAAAAGTCACATCAGATGAACTATATTCCTACTGTTTATACTAACTCAGCTTCTTTTTATTCAAATGGGTAAGAAACTGCTGATGTCACAGACCTTCAGGAAAACAGGAGTGCTGGTAAGATACACACCTTGACTTCAGTTTCAGGAGGCAAGGAAGTTGCTGCTTTTTCTTTTCCTTAAAGGTATACATAAAGTTGCTATTTGCTTCAGTATTAATCTGAATATCATACTTGCCAGTTTCAAAATGGGAATAGAAATATCCTTTTGCTTCAGAGATGTATGTTGTGAAAATCACCTGGTAGATATTTAAAACTTGTATGAAAATCTATACTAAGCACCACAAAGACCTATAAAATTACCAGTTTTGTGTTCACCCTGTGCCATGGACAGAACTTTAAAGCACTGACTACTCTTCAAACCATGAAAACAATATTAATAGTAGATTTGCACTACATGTATACAATCTTTTCATTAATATATTCTGACATATTAAAACATACACAAACATCCATCAGAGCTGCTCATTTTAAAAAATGCACAAGCAACTGAGATTTCTAACTATTAGGAGTAATTTTCTACTAACCTTAGCAAGGTTCTAAAAAACATTCTTTGTGATTAGAAGGACAAAACCACAATAGTCTGGGAAAACCAATCTGGAGCAAATCACAAGAGTAGTGCATAGTGACAAATGGTATCTATGCTGAGGAAAAATGTTTGTGTTAATGTTTTCTGTTACAGAGGATTCTAAGAGCACACTTAACAGATGGAGAGAGTGTGTCCTGATAAATTACATACATCTCTGCTCCTATTTGAATTGTAAATACACTGTTGATACTACCTACCCTGTGAATAAGTTGCAGCACACACTTACATAATTATTTGCTAATGTGAAGTGTTGAAAAAAAAGCTTGCTGTTAGCTAGAAGCATGACAAAGGGATCTGAATGCAAGTAAAAAGCAGTTACTACTGAATGCTGTCTTTGTAAACAGATTTTGATGGACTTAGCTCCAATATTTTTAAAATGAGAGAATAAGCAAAGTGCAATTAGAATATTAAGTATCTTCAGTATTGAATCATTGCTGAATTGCTACATGAAATATGGAAGCTGTCCCTCAGAATTAATAAATACTCCATTTCAGTATTTTATCAAAACAACACATTCTCCACTCTTTTATTAATAAAAATTTTGAAAACATTACATCTTCCAGTTCCTTCAACTGGAGTATTCAGCACATACACAGAATATAAGGCTGGGCAGTTAAAATTAAGGACTGTTTTTAACTCTCATCCAGACTTGCACTCTCACTTTGAGCGAGCCCAACTGCATCCAGACAAATTGAGAATATTTCCCATCTTTTGGTTCCAGTTTGCAATTTTGACTATATAACAGGAGGAGACTGGGTGGGCACTACCACCTGAAAGGATCACAGCAGGAAGCACAGGCACAGGATGGAAGCAACAGCATGCAGTGCACGTGCAGCCTTAGGCAATCTATCTTGGACAAAAACCTTGCTAAATTCTAAAGCCTCTTTATTTAGTGAGGGAAAAATGCAATCAAAAGGTTAAAGACTGCAGTTAAATAATTACTATAGCCATGACCCCTGGGCTGCTGCAACATTACACAAGGTCCTTTGCCCAGTGTCTGACACAAGTTGCTGGTTATTACTGCAGGAGCAGTGTTTTACTAGCTCACTGACACGTGGCAGGAAGTTACAGGCAACACACAAGCATTCACAAACAAAGGTAAAATTTTGTATTCTAGCAGGTCTCAAAAAATCTCATGTCTCCATGCAGCCTGAACGAGTAGAATGCCTCAACACACAGGAACTCGAGCCCTTCCTCTGTGTTACTGCACACACAGGGTCTTGAGAGTTCTTTAAGAGAGAACTGCCATCAATTGTTTTCTATTACGCAAGCACCAGAACAAAGATTCCTCTATCATACTCTTTTTATAGTACTCAAAAAATGCAGATAGTGGTGAGAACTGACTTTATGAATTAAGACTGCCAAAATGCTTTCAACTAAGTGTCCTATAGTACTGTGATATTTTCCTTTGAATCACAAAGCCATAAGACATTTCACTTTCAATTACTCATCAGTAGAAATAGTTTTGTCTTTGTAAAGACATTTCTCTTAGTGCAGATAACTGTGATATGGGCTCCCTCTAGTGTCTTATCTCTGACAAGCTTGGAATTATAAAAGATTGCATAGGGTCATTTATAAATGCCAACATCCTACTTAAGTTACCTTCCAAAAAAAGGTTCACTGTTAGAGAAAAACAAAAATCACAGTTCCAGTTAAATATGTTAATGTATTTCTACATATCAAATTCTTAACTCAGTTTAGTAAATTTTGCTGTTCCATATAACCATCATAAGAGCCAATATTGTGTAATTACACATGTAACTTTGTACTGAACTGTAAAGGAAGGAAAATATTACATGAAATCCATTTCAAGATATTTTAAAAATCCAAAACTAAGTTTAGAAGTGGATCATCTACCTATATGTATATTTAAAAAAATCTTTTAAATACCTAAATAAATACCTTAAGTATATGTAAAAATACCTCTTTCACCATGATTACCTCAAAGTTGTTTCAATAATTCGAGTAGAACTCACAGCAAACTGGAATTTGATCTTGCTTGATTCAGGTCAGTCGATTTTTTCCCCCTTGATAAAAGCATGAGAACACACAAGTGGATTATTAAATGCTGCACAGCAACTAAAACAGAGCATAAGAAGCGCGGGTGGATGGACAACTTTTGACATCAATTAGTGAAAATTGCATTAAAAGTCATACTAATGGAAGACATTCTTGTCTTCCACCCAGAAGCCCAAGCAACTCTTCTCCCCACCAAATCCACCTGAGAAGCTGAGCTGAAGCAGCATGGATGGGGGAGTAGCCTGAACCAGGAAAAAGACTAGCACAGTTTTTCCTCCCTAAGAAAAGGGAAATCTCAGGATACTGTCCCTGACACAATGCCATGAGCAGCTCCAAGCAAATGCTTAGTACCTCCTCCACATAACACAAGCAGCAGTGTTCACAAGGCATATAAGAATTTTACAATAAATTGTTTCATTTTCTTTCCTATAAACTGCTAAAACAAAAGAAATAAACTGAAAAAAAACCCATGAAATTTAAATGCATAAAATCACTATGTAAATCTAGCACTTTCCCAAACTTGTGTTTTTATATTTGTTTCCCACCAAGCTTTGCCCTGAGAAAAACATATTTTAGACATGACAGCCTCTTCTAGAACGAACAAAACATTACCTATAAACCTGACAATTACATACATGCAATTAACAGAGCTGCATATATATGTTACAACCAAAATAAATCTGTGATTTAGAATCTGTCATTGACAGATCAAAAAAAAAAAAAAATCACACATGCTTCCCTCACTTCCTAATGCTAGGACTCACACTCTTGTTTTGCTTCACAGTTCTCAATTTAAATCTCATATTATACTTAAAACTAATCATCTAGCACATCACTACATTAAGAGGGCTATTAAGTCTTCTTGAGAAGAGTTAATATTTCTCATACTTTTTCCCCACTAATATTTTTTCCTTGCAATGTCCTAGGTGCATTGCCAAGGCTGGTTTCAGACTGCAAAGTCACAGAACCACACTGAATCCCAGAATATTCTGAGTTGGGACCCACAAGGATTATTGAGTCCAACTCTGAAGTGAATGGCCTATAAGGGAAAAGCTACTTTGAGTAGAGTCTGATGCCTTCACTACCTCAGTCTCCCTTAAATTCTTTGGCTGAGCACAGAACCGTGCCCATACAATCTCTCAGACAGTGGCACTGCTAAAGAGAAGAGCACACTGAATCCCATCAGGCAGTCTCTTGGGCTTTTAGTACACACATGCCAGAGTTCAATCAGCTAATGGAACTATAGGCTTAGAGAGCAACTGGATTCTAATTGAGTTTCTCAATTTTTTAAATTACCTTATATTAATAACAACCAAGACAAATAGAAATAAATGCATTACATCATATTTTCCTTTATTTTCAGTGCAAAATTACATGGATAATTATATCACAGATTTTCATTACTAATATGGTTAAGGCTTCTTTTTAGTTTTAGCTATTAGTGAAACAAGCTAGCACCCATTATTATGGGTTGGAAAGGATTGTCAGACATTGCATATAACATCATCTAGGTTTTCAAAAACAAAATTAATTTACAACCTTCTACAAAGCTCAATTAGCCTACAATTCATTAACTTCCTTGTATCTTTCATAGGTACTACAGCCCTCCACTAGCTGGGTAAATAATAGCATTTGGGGGTTTTTAGCATGCTTAGAAGATAAGTTTTTGAAATATAATCAAAGGAATGAATCACTATCAATTTAAGTTTGTTCAGGGAGAACCCTTTTTGGTACCTGTGTATTTTATGTCAAAGGGTTTCAGTCAATGTTATCCCCAAACCTGAAAATACTGCATCCTTCAATACACCATCAAAAATTACACCAATATTTAGTCTGTGATTAAAACAATTTTATGGAAACATCCAACTCAAAATATGATTAAGCAATTAACAAAAGTAGTTATTCTGATCTGTGTGTCCAGAGAAGGTATGAAAAAAGAGGTTTGAGGAGACCTTATCACTCTCCACCTACCTGAAAGGAGGCTGTAGAAGGGTAGGGGTCAGCCTCTTCTCCCAAGTTACAAATGAGAGGACCAAAGGAAATGCCAACAAGTTATGCCATGGAAGATGTAGACTGAATATTAGGAAAAATTTGGTGTTGGATTCAATGATCTTGGATGTCTTTTCCAACCTCAACAGTCCTATGATCCTAAACCACTTGTCTATTGAGCTCCTCAAGAAATCAGCAGCCACAGCAGTCAACCCACTATCCTACCTCCAGCAGGCTAACTTTGCAGTTTTAAGCTCTTACTGCAGCTAGTCCAGCAGATGCCTGGGGCTAAGTCAAAGCCAATATTCTTAAACAAAACCAAGGCAGCTCTTCTGGGAGCTGATTTCTAAGGTGCATGGCATGGAGTGAAAGCAGAGGAATCTGAGCATTAAATTGCTGCATCCTAGCTGAGATGAGTTCCATGTTTTCCCCCTTCATAGGGGATAATAGTGGAAAAACATCCCTTTCAAGCAAGTCTGGTACTTTCCAATCCAGTGCTTGTCAAAACCCTAGTGTGCTGCTGAGGTCAGTGTCATTGCATGAGCCCAGCTCCTCTGTGCTGCAGCCCAGTTCAGACAAGTGGCTGCACTCACACATCCCTGACCTCACCAGTGGCAGCCCCACCTGTAATGCAGAAACAAATCCAGGTGGGAGCTGTGCCTGTGTGGGACCCAGGTCCCACTGCAAGACCACACACTGGCACTGCTTTCCTCCAACAAACCCAGGCTTTGCCCACATCTGCCACGGGCCCAGGGCAGGACAGAGCTGCTCCAGTGTAAGCCCACACCTGCCATCCCCCAGCACAGCCAACTTAAACACCAGTGCTTGAATGCCGAGAGTAAAGTGGCTTATGCTAAAGACAGCTACAAAGCTCTTAGAAAATCCAGTATTTTTGAACAAATGCCAAGCAGTTTAAAACTGCTTACATATCTACAATAAATATCCAAGACAGTCAGAATTGAAGCATGTTGATTTGCCATGTACGAATGATAGTTTAGAAAACAAAAATGAATCACAGTAACTGGCTTCAACCATATTCTGATAAATTCTTGTATCAAGTGAATATTCTATAGCATTTAGATCTATGACCTTGATTGCAAAGACTTAAGTTCTGCCAACATTCACACACATGCTTTTTATTTTTTTTTTTTTTTGAAGTATAAACCCTACAGTGTAATTGTGGTTTGGGTTTTTTTTCCCCCAAGTGCACATGAATGCAAAGTGCTCATAGAGCTGAGACCATGCGTGCTGAGCAGTTTCTTCTTACTTTGAATAGTATTTCCTTCATAAGAGTGCTACTAATAGCTTTTAATCTGCTTATAAGAAACCACATATTTTATAACATCATTAAACATAAATCAAGGACAGAGTCAAAATCAAACAAGCTTTTTTTTTAAATTCAGGCACCACTTACTATAGAAGATAAAATAACATGAGACATCCAGGGTTGTGAAGAGGACACTGTGATAGTTCCCAGTGAGTTTCAATAAAACTACACCAGCCCACACCACAAGGGAAAGCAGTTTAGGATGCAGCCCAGCAATCAGACTGGGCATTTAAAACAGGGGGGTTTGACTTTAGCACATATGTTTATGGCAAATGTCTCAAGTTCTGACTGAATTGATAGATGCTTTAAAAGCTACCGTTCGTTAGAAATCTTTGCTTTATTACAATTTCAGCATAGAAGTTATAACTATATGATGATTCAAAGCATGAATTAAGAATCTACTTATGGATCATGAATTTAACAGGAGCCCAGGGAACACTTTTAAAGAAATACAGATAAAAATAATGCTATTAACATTTTAAATTAATGAGACAAGATTAGTTGGCAATCATTCCTCAGGCTCATTAAAGATATCTGAATGCAAATCACAAGAAACTTAAAATAATGTATTTGGTTTATCCACTGGGAGTTTAAACATTTTCTTTTCATCAGAAATAATAAATACAATGTAAATAATGTAGCAATGCAAATAAATCAGTTTTAAGTTCTCTGTACCATCTCAAAGGATCAAACTGCAGCACCCTTTACAGTCAGATGTATACGACATATCAGTGGAAATTAATGCTTTTCCTCACAATGCCACCTTCAGAACCAAATTAAACATGATAGCTAATGCAAAACCCCCATTATGTTAAGAGAGCTACAACATAGGTTGAAGAGGTCATGTTAACACAGAACTCAAGTGTATGCAATTTGGTGTTTTATTCTAGAAAATGTCCATAATGAGTAAACCTCTACCTGCTCGCTGTGTGGAAGGGACAGACAGCATCAGCTCCCCAGAGAAGATTCTCATTAATGACTCATTCTTCAATAGTAAAATATTAAATAAAACTGAAAGAGTGACCTATGTGCCCAAAGGGAGGATGATTTTAATTCTCAGTGACAACAGAACAGTTGTGTTTCTGGTCTGCAAACAAGCAGCCACAGTGTGTATGAGAATATGAAGATAAATTGAGGATGTATGGTTTCCGCTATATGCTGCATGTTACAGTTCAAGTTAGAAGAGATGCAACAGCCATGAGGAAATACTAAAGGACAAAGACAAGCACAATGCAATTCTGACAGGCTTGTACACCGACCAGGGGATGCACCCTGCACAAATAACTCCATACAGCTTGCTCTGAAGAGTCACCCACTTCACAAGAATAATGCTCAGGCTACTTTTGTGAATAAAAGTGTTCATCAGTGAGACCAAAAGATGACAGTCTCAGGCATTAATATGGAAAAGTATTGATCTTTAAATAACTAACCCAGTATAACCAAGCAGCCCCTTTCACTGCCTTCAATAACATGATTTGTTATCCCCTAGCCTCAAAACATCCAGCTCTGCCTCCTCCAACCAAATTTGCCTAATCACTGACTTCTTTCACCTTTTTAACTTTTGCCTCTGTTTTCTTTAAACACACCTTTTGCTGGAGCAAGTAGCTAGATTTGGACTGAAAGGTCTGCAGGGAATAACTGCGCTCCATAAAGAGCGCAGCACCCAGGTACAAATGCATGAACTGTGAGCAGAAAGTCCAGGTTTCAGCCTGGAGAAAATCATCCAGCCACACATGCAGACCTAACATTAAGGAACAAGAAAGCTTTGAAGTGAAGGCAGCAAGCAGGAGAAACAGATTTTGTCCTAACTCCTGTCATCAGCCTAAAGTCAATAATTTGACTTGCTCTTCATGCACAGCCACAGTATGTAGTTTGTGAAGACAGGAAATCTCGGTAGTACAATAGGAATGCTTTGTTTTATTTCCAAACAGTGCCAGTCAGCTCAGAATTGCTGAAAAGGGGCCAGTGCAGCACACAAAGTGGCAGTAAGTCAGCAGAATTAGAGTAGGCTGCTAAAACTCTGAAAGCCCCAAAGGGTAGTTTAAATTATAAATGCAAAGCAGAAAGCCCATCTTGTATCATATTGACTAATGTGAATGTTAACATCTTCCATTTTCTTGCCTTTTTTTTTTTTGAACATTGACAGATGACTGCCACTCTTTTCCAAAGTAACACATCTCATCATTTTTCAAGGCTTCTGCTTTGATTTAGACTTTTTGAAGAGCTGTAATCTTGGGGTTTTTTTCTATTTTCTTTAATAAAAGCTCCTTCAAGGATACTCTGATAGCTCCACCAGCTGCTACACTGCCATGGTTTGCATACCCTTCTATGCGAGGTCTCACTGCAGATGTGGAGTTTTTTAAAACCCAGTCAAGTTTATGGATGCCTTGCATACAAATTAGTCACCCTGTCCTTAAATTATTACTGAATTAGGAAAAACTCTTAGACCATTACAGTGGAAGGGAAGATGAGTTTTGGAATCACATCTGTCAGCGTTTTTGCACTTTTATCCAACTATAGTGAAGTCTGAGACATTTCTGAATGTCTCTTCACCTAAGATATCAAAATCCTACAAAATACTGGGTCTCACAGCTTATTTGTCCTATTTAGATTCACAAAAGTACAGGTGTTAACACTTAGTGTTCTTATAACAGGGTTCATATACATAAAACTGTGCATCAAAACAGTCAAAGATTTCTGTGAAGCTGTTGGGAAACAGATTGAGGCACAAGCCCCTGGAACATGAAAAAAACACTTTAAATACCATAGCCAGGAATTTAAAAATCAACCACTGGCAGACCAAGTCAGACAGAAAGCACATTTTTGTGTTCAAGGTCTGTAAAGAAACCCTTAAACTGTGAAGAATATGTTACAGGAAACTTCTGCCCCCACAGTCATACCTCATTTTATCTCCCCATCTTTTCAGAACTGGCAGAAACCACCCTGCAAACAGCTTTCCAACTCCATCAGAGAATCTCCAAATAAACCTGGAAGTTACAGACAAATACAGCTCTGTCTGTTCAATTCACCATGCTCCATTTACAGATTTTGAAAACCTGCTAACAAGGATATGGAATTCCTTGTGAGCTCCTTTGAATGTTTAGGTTTTACTTTGGATTTGGCAGGTGGCTTTCATTTGTGCAAGGATTCCCCAGCAATTTTGCCACTGGGAATGACTCAAGAGACAGCCCTTCTGCTCACATCCCATCTCCTGCCAAGAGACAAAAGTTATGTGATTCTATGAGCTCCTGTTGAATCTTCATCAGCCTGCAAGACCTAGTTGGCAGCACCGTGGCCTGAAATCAGAGCTGTATCCCATGACACTTTCAGATACTCAGAATCAATGAAATAGTTTGCAGGAAAAGGCCCAGCTGATGAATGGAACACAATAAAACCCAGCTCCTAAATTACCCACCATGCAATGGCCAGAAAGCATCAAACTGCAGCAGTATATTTTAGCTTTTGATCTTCTTTAAACTTGCTAGAACAAAAAATTCAATGACAAAAACTGATATGTGAAAGTTCAAAATGTGCTAAATGAACTGAATTTCTGTTCAAAGTCCTCTTCATTAACAGTTATTGCATATTTCACTGCAAGAAAAAATAAGCAAGTCCTTATGAAAGCTGAACACTAATTTTAAAGCAATCAAAAATGCAGTGTTTTAAATTACAAGAAATGGTTCTCTAACATCTTGACTATTTCAACAGAAGCAGATGGCTTATATAGCTTTACTGCTTAATTAAACATTTTATATGTTCTGTAAAATTATATTTGATGGCATCCTTTCCAACTTTCTAAATTTAAATTACAAAGTAATTTTACGTATGCACCATATTTATCAGATAATTAACATATTCATACCTAATACCAACTTACTGATCTGGCTTCTATCTTCTAATACATGTGAAAAATAAATTTGTCCACTTCTTGTTTATTTCTTCTTGATGATAATATTAACTTTTTCCATAATTTTACTACTTGCCTTTATTTTGAATAGTCCTAATTTAAAAGCCAGTAATTTAGATTTTTCCTTTCTATCCCCTTTACAAAAACAGAATAAATAAGATGAAATATTTTATGAAATGAAATATTAAAACCATCACCAAACAAGATACAGGTCTGGATACTGCTGTAAAAGCTAGACATGATGACTGATGAGTATGAGAGGTTTGAGATAATGAAGAAAGCCTAATGAACTCACTTAGCATTTCACAAAAGGCAAAAAGGTACACTATCCCCAAGGGAAAATAAAATCAGGTTACACAGTTCCAAAAAGCCATAATCAGACAGTTGGCAGAAAAAAAAGAGGGATGAAAAGAAAAAACTGAGCATAGTGGGAAAAGTTCTCAAAATCCTTATCAAGAACAAATTTGACACAGTAATTCTGGCAAAAGGAAGGGTTTCACGATTATTACGTATAGTTCTTGGCATGACTTTCTAGAGTGGATTCAAAACAAACAGTTGAAGGCAGAAACAGACAAAACAACAACAGTCACTGAGCCGGGGGTTCTTTAACTGTGTGACTACCAAAGACCACCTTAGTCTAGAATGAACTTCAGCCTGTTCTCTGGGCTTGTAGATCAAATCGGTGAGAAAAGGTGACATGGTGTGCACAAAAGGCCCCGCTTAGTTACACTGGGCAGGTCCCTACACAAGCAGGCGACAAATACCTATCACAAAGTGAAGTGAATTAAGTGCCTTGTGAGTCACGTGAAGTCATTAGGGACACAAGTCATTGGACTCTTCATGAAAGCCAAAGGCTCTGGCACTAGGGCACAATGCACATTTTAAGCTAGAGCAGCTTTTCCTGGTTCTTCCTGGCCACTTATTCACCACACTGCAGCTAGGAACGCCACAAAACCTTCAAGTCTCTCCTGTTCCCCTGGACCCAAGTCCACACCACTGAACAGAGGAGAAAACCAAAACATTCACAGATATCCTTTAAACAATGAAAAGCAGCTATGTCACAGCACAGTTCTTTATATATGACCAGCATAGTGTACAAAGAAAAGCAACACATCTAGACGTGCAGACACATAATTCCATCAAAACCAGCAGTTGCAAAAAAACCTCAAACCACAACACAAAGAAATTAAGCATTTTATTAAATCAGAATATCAACTTGAAAAAAATTACAGCAATATGATAAAACTAGGATAGTTAGAAATTAAAATTATCAGAATCCTCAAGACTTTTCTCACCATCTCTTTCAATGCTCAAATCAGGCATTCAAAGACACTGACAAAAGGAACAGCACAGTAACCCATGAAACTCACTACCATTAGGAATTCAAGCACCTATTTGAGTGAATAATTATGGACATGCACAGCTTGCAAATGTATAATATTATCTAAATTAAAAGTTGTTATCATTGAAGTTTTAATCACAACTGAAGATCCAGAAATGCCTATTCTTGTATTCCTCTAGCTCAACAGGAGAGCTTTTACCCATTCTACAATATTTTGTTCATTGCTGCAAGGGAGTTCTGAGAGAGAATTAATTTTGCTTGCCTGGAAACACTTGACAGTTACAAAAAACTTACTTCAGAACAACACATTTCATATGCCTTATGCTGATTTATATTATATACTGTACCATCATAATATGCCTGATGTTATGTATCATCATATGCTAAATGAACTTCTAAAGACCGCAATACATTAACCCCACCCCATCTGAAAGACCCCAAGTCTTTGGAATACACACATAAAGAAACAAATATTGTACCAAAGAATCAGTGCTTCTGTGTGCAGTGTCATTTAAATTCCAAAAACTGAAAATTAAAAGCAAAGGCACCACCCACTAAGCTACTTTGTCACATAAGCATTGGGAAGGAAATAATGTTTCAGCAGATACGTTTTTCACCACTAGTTTGACAGATGTTGTAGTTTCTGTAATGGCATGAACATTATAAACTAATTTTCAGGTGCACAGTGCTGGATTACATCTTTGTTGATTCAATAGGTTTTTTCCCAAAAATATTTCACAACGGATATTTATTTAGGCAGCTGAAACTAAAGAGCAAGTACAAAAAGAATTCCCTTTCAACAAAGAGCTTTAAGTACTTCTGTTACTTTGACATTGTCAGAAGCAGTCAGAACCTATGATTGGCTCCATCTACATAAACGAGAGCAAAAGAAAGAACCAAAAGACTTTATGGCATAATTTCAAAAAGGCAAGTGCACAGAGGGGCAAACTCTTAAAAAAAATACTCGCTTACAGGCACTACATTATAAACCCGAATTATCTTTGAAACAGAAAACACTTGCAAAGATTTCTCACAATGTACGCATATTTGATAACCTGCTTTGTAGGCCCTGCTCACAAAACAACATATGCTTCGCCTCCACAAAAAGTAAAAAATGTTTCTTAAGTGCTTATTAGTTCTTATCCCTACAGGAACTTTTAAAATAAGTCCTCCGCAACCCCCCAAACACCCCGGCGCTGGCTTCAGGTCCCTGGGGACTCTTCGGGCGGGGTCTGCGCTCAGGGCGCGGAGTGCACAAGCGCCTCTGGCAAGCTCTCTTTCCTCAACGCTGCGCCCAGCACCTCTCCGCTCCCCCGCCGGGGCTCGCCGGGGCCGCGGTGCCCGCAGCGGGCGGCGGCAGCCGGGGGCGGAGGTACCGGCGCTGCTGTGCGGGGCTCTCCTGCCCAGCCCGGGGGTCGCGGCGCTCCCGTGGTCCCGGCTCGCCCCGGGCCGGGGCAGGGCCCCGTGCAGGGGCGCAGCAGCCGCTGGCCCGGGCGGGTTGTGTGTCCTGACATGTGCTCCCTTCTCTCAGGCTCCGGCTGATCCGCGGGGACGAGGGAGAGCCGCGGCGGGGCTGGGCTTTGCCGGCGCTCCCCCCGGCGCTGTGAGGCCCAGCGTTTGCGATCTCTGTGAAGCTACAAGCGGCAGATGCTCGGAGGTGAGAGCCGTAAAGCTTTCTACTGAGTCAGGGAATTTGTGACTGCTCGGGTTGAGCTGGCGCTCACGTGATGTAAGAGTACGGGTTTCGTAAGTGACTTGGGCATTTTTTTTAACGCTATTTAAAATTTTATTCATTTGTAGCAAAGCTACTTTAAATTTGACGATCAAATCGGAATGCGAGACTAGTTTGTAGTGTTCCTGCATCCCCAGATTGCGTAGAATGCTCCTCTGCCTGCAGTGATGAGTGAAATAGTTAAGCAGAGCTCCATAGGCTGCCAAGGTATGATAGGAATTTCAGGGCAATGACTTAAAATAAGAGGTATTCGAAGTCAAATGTGAACGTATTAGGAAAATTTTAACAATGAACTTAGCGAGGAGACCTAGGGAAATGATTTGATACAATGAACGAGGATTTTCAGATTATAGGTGTTTAAGATGTTGTTTCTAAGGTGGGTTTGTTTTTTTTTTTTTTTTTGGGGATGGGGAGGATGGCTACAGAAAGCTGTGATAGTAATATCAGTTTTAATTTGGACCAGAAAGATCACAGGAGAGGGTCACACCAGGCTCATGGGGCTCAATATTTTGGTTCTGAAGCTGGCAGCAGATGCTAAGGAAAAGGTGTTAAATATAGTTTGGTTGTACAGCAATGCTTTTGTCTGTGTATCCTCCCAAGATGCTGCAGTCTGGAACTGAAGAATTTCTGAGCAGAGGCTCTATCTATCCTTTAAAACATAATAGATGCTGATGGATTTTTTTTAAAATTTAGAGACAGTTTATATATTGAGTATTCACAGCAGCTCATGGTGATGCAAGTCCACAGTTTGTGTCTTATGTGGAAAAAATGCCCTTTTTTCCCAGTTTTTGCACTGAATTTTTCATTGCATTCTTTATAACTGCTGTGTTAGAAGAAGGAAAGAGTATTTGTTTTCTTTATGTTGGTCCTGTTTCTCCAGCTGTTTTCTCTTCTAATTGAAAAGCCACAGCTTATTAGTTTCTTGTATGAAAGCATTGCTTGACTTTTCTTGTATTTAGGTATATTCTGTCTTTTTTTTTTTTTTCAGGGAGGTTGTACCTCTGTGAGATATATAAAGTGGAGAAGCTTAGTATTCTTCAGGAGACATTATGGTGGTCCCCTTTATCCTCTGCTCCAGGGTTCTGTGAACTGCCTGGGAGCTGTTATTTCTGGAGGACTAATCATAGGGATCTCTTCCTGCATGATAATGCCTAACTACAGTCTGTTGGTTTAAGTGCATAGCAGAGTTGTCTTTTTCGTTGTGTTAGTTTGTGTTTACGAACAAGGAATTTCAGCTGCTGATTTTTATTGTCCATTTGCTCATATGAGGAAAACCTTCTGCAATACCTCATTCAACCTGTGCTTATTTTTGTGAATAACTCTGTATGTAACATATTCATCATCCTTTTTAAGTTTTCTGAAGAACAAAGATGCCTGCACAGACCCCTTTGGGCCTCTAATTTTTGTCTCTTTGTGACTTTCATACACTTTGCTCACCCTTCTATAACTTATTCCTAAACATTGTCCTTTTCCATTTATAATTGGTCATTAATAAATTCTTTAACCTCTTAATTTAAGGGCTTTTGGAGGGAACATTGTGAAATGCTTTTTGAAAATCCAGTTATGCTGTCTTGCCCAGGTGTGTTGGATGATTCCTTGTTCCAGAGCACTGTGGCAGACTTGTTAGTGTTCTTTCCTTCCACAGAAGGTATGCTGACATTTCACCAGTCCCATTTGTTTGGAGTTGTCAAGTCTTTTCTGTGACATGTTTTGGTTAACAGAAACCTAGAATTTACAGGAGAATTATTCCTTGAATTCCCTGGTAATCTCTAGAGAAATTATGTAGTTATCTTCTTGCATTCTATGCCTGATTTAGCTTTCAGGTTATATGCCACTGAAAAATGTAAGTTTCCTAATTTCTGATATCTGGCATACTAGTTCTGGCTCTGCCCAGTAAATATCTCACCAGCTTTAGGAACTCCTAAGATAGCGGTTTGCATTTCTTTTAAAAAGTTGTCTGCTTGCAGAGATAGACAGCTGTAAAGTTTGGCTAAAGCTGACCTCAGGAAGAAGAGGAGGACATGCAGAAAGTGGTTTCTGAGGTTCTTGTCTTGTCTGTGACATAGAGAGGTTTGGTAACAGAATGTTCTGCTCTGGTTACATATAGTAAGTGGTTTGTGAGTGCAAAGGGAGAAATGCAGTTTGGAAGACTAACAATAAAGTTACTGTTTCATGGTAGGAAAATGGTAATGTGAAATCCATTGTGTTAGTTCAAGATGGGGTAGGAATTTGGGAGCCAGATAAAATGTTTCCAAGTGTTTCAATTTTTTCAGTGATAGAATTAACAGAATTTCAGTCATCTGTGTACATAGCATGTAGAGTTGAATCTTGAGGTAATGCATCAGATTATATTCCTTTTAACCTGAGTGTTTAAGGCTAAGACCATGACAGAACAGTCATTGAACACTGAGTTTTATTTGATGTAAAAGTATATTCTTGTGTAATTATATGTGTTGAGAAGATTGAATATTTATTTTCTTAATACCCTTGGAAATTTTGTTTTTTAAGTAAAATGGAGGGGAGAAATGTAGTTGAGATTTTTGAGTGTGATGCATTCAGAATGAACAGACTTCATTCCCACAGACTGGGTGGTTTGACATGATTTTTCATGTTACTTTTGACAATACTGAGAAATTCAGCTGAAAATCTGATATTAAAGTTTCCATGGAATGTGGATAATTTGAGGGCTTTCTTCACTCTCATTTTGAAGATAATAGATTAATTACTAAATTGCCACAATTTTGTAAGTGTGGGAAATAAATCTGGGCTCAGATTTAATTGCAAGAGCCATCATTAAAATAACAACACTAAATAAAGGTCACTAAAACTGTAATAGATTTTTAGGGTAAGGTACTCTTTTTACTGTACCATTATCACTGGATATAATATATATTAGTGCTAATGATAAACTATTACTAGGAAATCTATAGAGAGACAATAAATGTCAAAACTCTAGGGAGGAAGTGTAGGGACTTTCATGGCAATTACATGAATTAAAGCAAGTGTATGTCCTGACATTATCAGGAATGCTTTTGTAAACCTACAATGTCATGTCTAGAGTGTACCCTAAGTTTACCTAGGCTTTTGTGTCTTTTTGTCTATCTGGATAAAAGCCATCTGTGTGACCTCTGCAGATTACTAGACAAATGTAAAAGCTTTAAACAGCTCCACAGCTCCCTTTGGGTATTATTTTAGTAGAAAAGGATCACGTTGGTCTTCAAGTAAATGCTAAGTACCCCCGCAGTTCTTACAAGTTGAAACACATGCATGTCACATGTTGTAGTGTTTGAAATATACAGAGAAGACAAGTTGTAGTGTTTGAAATATACAGAGAAGGAATGTTAGACAATTTCTGGTTGATGCTGACCCTTCAAACACTGCAGCTGTCCAGAGGTGCCTTTCCATATCCTCCCTACCTTGGTGGGGGGTATAAACTTGCTGGTTTAGCAGATACTGCATTTCCCACTTGTGTCACACCCTCTCTGGGTTAGGGATGACCAGATGGTGCAATATGATCACTGCACTGTGACAATTCTCAGCTGATCGTGTTTTACTAACCCAGTTACAACTGCTCCTTTTCAAGTTTAAACATGATATTTAGAAATTGTAAGTGTGCTTTATTGTGTTAAGTTTGATTTCACTTCTTGCTGCTTATGATTTTCAGGTTTTTATATGGCTTGAACTCAGGCTTACTGAATCAGATTTCATCAGATTTCTGTCTTAAATCTTGGCACATTTATTGTCAGTTACTCTCCTGTTTCCAAAACGCAAACCAGTAATTTTATGAACAGGTTCTTTCACCTCTTTGGGCTTATGAAATATACTAATTTTGAAATTTAATCATGTTCTTGAAAAGAAAGATGTATTTATTAGCTAGAAGTTTCTGGAAATATTTCTGTACTTTTTTGTCCCAAAATTCACAAGGTGGCTTTCAAAGAAGTTCTGGTATGTTGTTACCATGACAGTGTTTTTTGGTTTTTTTTAGGTTCCTTGGCGTTTCTTCAACAAGTATTTAACTTGTTCTGACTAGCACTTAAATGCCTTGGCTTGATTACTTCTTCTTTTGTATTAACCAAATGCTCTGTGATTTTAGTGGGGTGTATGTTGGGGTCTTTTTGTTTGATATGATTTCTTTTTTTCAGTGAGATGGCTCTGCTCTTGTATTCACACTTTTGAAGTTGGGTCCCTGATGTTCATTTTTGCACAATCCATCCGTGTCTTGGCCGCCAGGAATTTCTTGCTTGGGAGAGGAAGTGACCCTGCATATTGGGGCAATTACCTCTTAGAAAGAAATGGGTGGTTATAGGTTTTTGGGCAAGTCATCGAACCTGGTAGGGAAGTAACTATAACAAGTCCCTGTGTACAGGGTAGTCTTGCTAAAGCATCTGCTCTGAATGAATGTGTGTGACATGTAGAGTGCAAATTTAGAGAATCATTGCATTCCTACACCTGGGTTAGTCCTGCTTCCAGTCAGACATTGTTTAGGGTGACAGGTGCTGTGTCAGAATAGTATTGTCAGTGCACAGAGACCTGGGGGTTGATAATGCTGTACATTCAGTGAGTGTGGGTGCGGTCTCTTCAAGAATAAAAGCCAGTTTGTTTGGAAGTAGCAGCATATCTAAAATGAGATAAGTATTTTTGTGGACTTTCCAACAGTCCTTGATGGAATTTGTATCTTGATGTTCTTAATATTTTGAAAAATGTTATTAGATTGCAGGGTTGTGATGTCAGTAATGAATACATACTCATACCTTAATTTGCTGCCTTTCTCTTATGTTTGTGCATTTATCTGTCTGATGGATCCATCAAAAATGAAAGTAGCATGTAAGAAGTGTGTCCTCTTAATACTTACTGGCTTTGAATTTCATTTTAAAAGCACGATTGTCTAGTTGATTTGTGAAGATCTTGCTTTTGGGGGGGAAGAAATATATACATAAATTTAGTGTCAAGAGAAAACAGAACAAACCACTTTAACAAGAACAGCAACTGGATCATTACATTGACTGTTTTCTTGTTGCCTTGTGTGTACTTTCTAATCTTAAAGTTTTCAGGAGCTACTAAATTACAACCCACGTGAGGAATAACTGGTTACTTTTTCCCCCACATACATTTATGAACCTGAAGAAGTGTTCATCTAGCTGGATAAGTATTTAGAGGGTTTTTTTTTTTCTTCTTTTAGTGCTGAGCATTCTGTAGCTTGACTGTGACCAGTATGATCTCTTAGAAACTTGCAATTTCTTTGGACACTTTATTTTGTGCTTTGTCATTTGATAAGGATTTTTACTCTCTCTTCTTAAGAGACCTTAGGGATAACAAAGCACTTCCCCTTGCCCCTTCCCTTCTTCCCCCCCCTCCTCCCCCCCCCCCCCCCCCCCCCCCCCCCCCCCCTTCCAGGTTGTTTAGAAGAGGGTGGTTCAGCTGAAGCCCCAGCACAGCTCAGCATACCATGATCCAGACCATGAAAAAAGTATTTAGGACTAACTACAGTTTTCTGCCTTTTTAGTAATTTTTGGTCTGTAAAGGTGGGACACTAGTTCAGGCCTGCTGAGTAAATAGTCTGTATACATAATCTATTTATGCAAAACAAATGACATGACAAGGGTCTACACAGCTTTCAATTTTTTGGGTTGCAGACAAATTTGCATGTTCTGGGTGAAGTTTCATTTGGTAGAACTATTGACATTTTGCAATAATTCATTTGAATTATTTGAAATTCTACACTGCACTGTTCAATAAAAATATTTCAATGTTGGTTTTCTTGCATTTTAAATTTGACAGATGTATTTTTGCATACATATTTTTATTTGTGGTTTGTTCCTGACCTTGAAACGGCTCAAAAGGTCATATCGGGTTAACAGCTCATACATCATAAATTTCAGACTGTGCTCTCCACTTGCTTCATTAAGGGCAAATACGTCAAAAGACCACTTATCAACATCCTGTAGATGAGGGAAAAGAAAACAACAAAAAACAAAAAACCTTTACATTTCCATCCATTTGGCTAGTATTTAGAGGGAAGAGGGAGAGTTTGGTGGTTTTATTATCTAACTCTTTCAAATTCCTAATATGGATAACACATTAATGGCTACTTCAATATTAATGATGAAAACAATTGTGTCAGTTATTCATAAAACACTTGCAACATGACTTTGCATGCTTTGAATCAAAGGTCTTAATATTGCAAGTTTAACTTTCTCTGTACAAATTGTCTATACAATCTTATGGAGCTACTTTGAATATCACCCTTCAAATAGGCTAATATGCAATGTCATTAACACTGATGCCATTAATCATAAAGCAATTTGAGAATTTTCCAACCATAATAACATATGGTTTTCCATATATAATATGGAAAGCCAAAAGTTTGGCTTTCTAGGGAAAAGTTGAGGTACTTCATTCTAAAAAATTACCAGTTTTTAACTGCATTCATGGACATAGGAACAGCTTACTATAAAAGATTATCTTTTGGCTGAACTAGAGTAATACCTTAAATTTACAGTAAATACTGTACTTGTTCCATAAGCTTCAGCTTTTTTTGTTAGCTCTATCCCAATACTATCTCCTTTTTCTTTCCTAAAAAGGAAACAAATGCTGCTGCCTGAGACACTGATT
The DNA here is from genome assembly GCA_013401135.1 of Cettia cetti. Taxonomy (NCBI): domain Eukaryota; kingdom Metazoa; phylum Chordata; class Aves; order Passeriformes; family Sylviidae; genus Cettia; species Cettia cetti. Next base: position 28,971 of record VZUI01053521.1, read on the forward strand.
ACGATACCACTGAGAGCTGATAAAACTGTCTCACATTTCTATAAGAACTTCTATACAAATTTCATTCTTTTGCTCTAAAAGGATCTAAAAGAAATCAGAACTAATCAGAACCATGTTATTTTTTTAATGTTTAACTATTATTTTGTCTGCTCTTTGTGCTTAGTTCTGTAGTACTAACTATGGGTAGGGTATGTTCAGTAGAAAAATACTCATTTGACCCTAAAAGTCACTAAACATAAGTGCAAATACATTCAAATTCCACCATGATCAAACTTCTTTCACCTTAAATGTGACTATCACTTCTGCTGGATAAGCCAAACCAACCATGCTTGAAGTTTTTCGGTACATCCTAAAAGAACAAATAAAATATTAGGAAATAGCACTTCTTTGAAAATGTACTGGAACAATTTATCTTTTTTAAATTTTTCTTTCAGAGTTTGTGAAATAACACGAATCTATTTAAGGGTCTGACCCCAAAGATTTATGTAAACTTTTACAAAGTTATGAGAAAAGCCCCTTTGCAAGTCCATTACTCTTTAATATTAGAACAGTCTTTGGTACAATTTAGTGTAGAAGTTACAAAGCCATTGGGTTCACCCTTAGAATTTTCCAAGGTTTAGGAGACTTTAAAAACTTTGAGGTTTCACCTGGAATTCTGTATGGAAAAATGGAGTGGCCGCAGAAACTGAAGCATAAATTCTGGCTCACAGATTTGCTTCGTTCCATCCCACCATTTAAAGGATCTTCAATGGCAGACACCATGATTAAATGCAGTACTTGGCTGTAACAAGAAAATAAAGCTCTCACCTTTCTACAAAAATCCCAGCCTGTACAGCATGCACAATGCTTCGGAATTTGGGCTTTTCCTCAGGTCTCCTCTTCACTATTCCCATTTCTCTCGTGAATGTAGAAGCTAACCAGTCCCGCACTTCCAGCGGGACCGAATCTGACTGGATGTCAGAGAGTTCATCTTCAGTGTCCAAAAGTTTCCTACAAACAAATTAATGCAAGGTAACCAACAAGACCTCAGGCCTAACAAGAGGAGTACTGACAGGTGAACAGCCGAAAACCTTGATTTAAGAGGAGCTGAGGTTGACTGTAGGACCAACTCAGCACATCACTAAGTGTCCTCTCTGGCAGATGGACTGAGACCAAGGGGAAGCTGTGCACAGCAGATATCGGCTCTCTCTCCCACTGCTCATGTTCCAGAAGGTAAAAGACAATAAAATGCAAGTTACTCAACTGAAGACAAGAAAGGTTTTTCTACTACTTTCTACTAAGGTTTTGTCCGAGCAGTGGTGGATAAAAGTGTAATCAATGAGTTGTAAAATCCCAAAATGATCTCTAAAACAGTAACTGATAGAAATGTCAGCAGGGTTGCTGCTACAATTGAGAACACCATTGGTCTATTGATCTGTCCCCCAAAATGGTACAAGAAGTGTTTCAATACTTCCATGCAAAAGCAAATGGTGCTACATAGCAATGATGTGGTTAATGCATGTCAATGAATGCCCTGTACATGTGCTCATCATGCTATTCCAGCACAATAAAAGCCTTAAAGAGAATTAATTCCTTTATTGAAGAGAATTAATTCTTTCTATGTAGAGATTTGTATTCCTATTGAAGGCAAGGCAACAAAGTAATAGCAGTAAAGATATTATACAAGACTGGATTGCAAGTCAGCTTTCACAGTTGTTAGCAGTTCAAAAAGCTAGAAAAGTTATATATAGCTCTCGCAAAATAGAAGAAGTATTAAAAAGAAACTCCAGTCCAACAAAAGTGAATTAGAGGTCATCAGTTTATTTAGAAGAAACACATAACTGAATACTCTCTTTAAACAGACTCAACACTTCCATTCCGCACTTATACAAACCTTTTTCTTGCATTTATTTGCCCTTATCACTCAGAGTTCTGGGGTTTCCAGGAAACAAATCCCTTATTTAGTCTGATATCAATTTTCCCTTCATTCAGTTATGCAAGAAACCCCAGAGTTAGGATGACCTGAATATATGCAAAGCATGCCACTCTTTTAAAATATTTTCTTGAAAGGGGTACCAATTGAATTGCAGACATTATTTGATTACATAGGTCTCTTTCTCTAGTGCTACCTTTCTGGAACATGGATGAGTAAGGAAAACCTGAGTGTGGTATAGTTCAAAAGACTCTCCACATAAAAGTAAGGCAATCAGAGGGATTATGGAAAATTCCTAATAGGAAGCATGCCAGAAGAATCCTATAAATTATTGGTTAACAGTGAGCATAGCATATTTGTGCTCAGTCAGCCCATCCAGCTGTGAAATTCTTCGACTGGGGCTTAAAAAAATTTAAACACACCCCTCATTCTTCCCCAGTTTACTGAAAGAAAAGTAGAAACATTTCTAGCTTTTAGAGGCATAGAATTATCAGATGAGGAAGGCTCTTTAACATGGAGTACAAGAAGAGCAGAATAAACAAGAATTATGAAGTTTTTTGACAGTGGGACAACAGCCAAAAATCAGAAAATTATTTGGAAGAGCAGGACTTGTGCGGAGGAAAGTATTTGAGCAAATTATCTTGCAAAACTGAACCAAGGCTGAGCCTGGCCAAAGGTCAAAGGCTATAAATTGGCTTTATTGCCTAAACTAAAACCTACATTATAGTCCACTTAAATCCATACTAGTCTAACACTGTTACTAAATATCCCTGGAGAAATTGGTACATTTATATTTCTGAGGAATATTTGACTTTTGATATGTTTCTAGTGTAACAAGGAAAAACCCTAAACATATTTCTGTAACTATTCCAACTGTAATTCAAATGAGATGCAAATATTCCTGCAATTAGAGGACCATGGACATTAGGCTGCCTCAGAGCATGCAGCCAAGATATTCCACATCACCTGTGCAGCAGGAAGCAGAGATCTACATCGATTTGCTATAATCAGATGTAGATCTAAATTTGGGATCAAGCCCTGAGCTCTGCAGAAATGAGCCTCTGGAGTACAAATTAAGAGTAGCAAGACATACTGCACTCTCTCTAATCTTTTTAACCATTCATCTGTAAAGTATGAGAACTATTCAGTCTGTAAATGACAGTAAGCAGGAGTTCCCTCATGAAGATGGAACAGAGAAAGTAGTATTTGAAATAAGGGTTCATTTGATCTACAATTCTCATGAGACCACTCATCTCTGATGAGAGATGGCTGAACAATATGTCAGGGAGGAGACAGTTTCAGTGGCCCTGCTTCTAACTTAAATAACTAGGAAAGCAACTGCAACACGGAACTAATTTGCAAGCACAAAATCTTACAGATCCCTCATCACATAAGATAAATAACTTCTCAAAAATTAGTTTCTTTAAGGTGTCTAATTGAAGCAACATTTAAGGAGAGGAAACAAGGGCTAGTCATTCATCTCATTCCAACCCATTGTAGCATTCTATGCCTTTAAAAAAAAAAGGGTGAAGATCAAATAAAATCAAAAGACAGGCTCAAAACAAAGGCACACTATCAAACTAATAAACTTCCTATGAAATATTACAGGGATTTTTGCAAGATTTTGCATTTTAACTTGTAGTTGTAAATTACAAAATATAATTTGTAAACTGTAATACAATTTTGTGACATTTCAAAACATATAAACTGCCATACAAGTTCAAAAATGTCGTTGTAAAAATTAATGGACTATAGCTGTCAAACACAAGGCCACAGCCTCTGGTAGCAAGTATTTGGAATGGAGTGACTACAAGGCCCATAGCCTCATTCTCCAAACAAACCAACCTGATCAAAGACTGTGGGCATTTTAAAGTTAAATAGTTGTTCCACAATCAGTCTAAAGTAAAACTCTGCTGAGATAAATTTCATTCAGCCAGGAGGCATGAACTCAAATATCCCTGTTGAATTAAATAAATACATATACTAATAGATGCCAAGGCAAACACTTTAATTTTTCTTCCACAAAGCTAAAGAACACCCAAAATGCTACAAAACAGCAAAAAGAGCTCTACCAAAATGTTCCACAGAAAATACTTTTTTTTCAACACAAAGTCAGAATTTCAGGGTGGCATACACTTATTTTGCTCATATATCATTAGCCTGTTAAGTACATGCAATACGAGGAAGAGATACGCGTGGGAAGGAGAGGGGGAGGCTTGGGTTATTTAATTCTATTCATTCCATGAGTAGAACTTTCATTGACAGTTGTGGGAATAAGTAAGACATGGCCCATGGCATTTCAGCTTAGCAATCAATTAATACTGCAGTCATAGTAACTAATAACCTGATCTTCTTGTCGCAGTACTGTGTTTTTTGCCAAGAATAATTTTTCAAAATTCAACTAGTGATAATTTCAAGCTCTCTTTACATTTAATCAGAATTTTAAATATAGTAAAGCACTAGTCAGAAGTATATTTCTTTTCCCTTAGGAATATATCAGATGTACTATGGAGGAGAAGAAAGAAAAGAAAATGAAAAAAATTAAAATTAGATAATGGCTATGGGGAAAAAAAAAATCCAAATTTTGTTGATCAGTCATGCTGCCTAACAGAGATAGTGAAAGATTTCCAGAGAAGAGGTTAAGAAGGTGGTACTAGCTCTTTGCCAATCTGAGAATTAATCAAGGCTGTTTCAAATTTTTCAGTACTGCAACAGAATCCAGGTCCATGATTCCATGAGAGTGAATTATAGAAAGTCCTCTCCTAGATCTAGAATGCAGAAGAATTTACAGCCTAAATAGTAGTTCATATTTTTACCAATTATTTAGTTATCCCCCTATCTTCCTGAATAAGCATGAATCAATGTATTCAATCAATATTTCCATCCTCTATAGTCCATTAAAACTTCCACTTATGTTCACTAAAAGGTTCTCCAGACTCCCACTACAGATAAATTGCAAAAATAAATGAGGGGAATTTTTAGTACATAAAGGTCTTTCCAAATGAAATTATGATTTTACCAACATGTTGTACTCATAAAATTAGCACATTCTTAGAAGAATTTTCCTCATATGAAGAATTACCAATTAATTCAAATAAACAAAAAGTAATTTGGAATAAGTGCAGCTATTACAACGGAACAGAAGCCGTGTAGGAAGGACCACTGTTACTGAAATGTTCACCTGTTGATATGTACTGCATACCCAGAAATGCAGAGGTATATACCAAAGGCCAGCAATAATCTTAAGGTTTGGCTCAGGATTAAAAATTGTTATTATTCATCACTTTAATCATTATTAAAAATTTATATTTTTCATCTGAGTACAGCTGTGAGCCAGTGTCTTTTTTCCTGTCCCTTCCTTTCCTCTCCTCTCCTCTCCTCTCCTGTTGCTGTGATATGGTATTCTGGGAGTTCTATAGGGCAAGGACTAATTCACAGCATGACCTAGAAATAAATTACAGCAAAACTTTGAAACAGAAAAAGTCAATAACTTCGGAAAAGGAACACTGGCCATTTATTAAATACCTTAACTGAACTGAGAAGCTTTAGTCAGAGTTTAATAGACTTTCCATGATTTTAAAAGCATTTTTTTAATATAACTCGGATGCTCTTGTAGACTTTCCTCTCAGAAAAAACAAAGCAAAACAAAACAAAAACAAAAGCAAACCATGTTAGCTTAGTACAAAAGATTTCAAAGGCTTATTTTAAGCTTTTAAAAGGGTGGAATGTACTGAATTAATCTCAACACAATAAGCTTTTTCTCAATAGCAGCTTTTGCAAAAGTATCAATTGTAGATTCCCTTAATGGATAAAGTGAACAATTTACTTCACATGGTACATTTCTTTATTCAGGCAAAGAACATTTAACCATGGGTTGGCTATGGAGAACAGAAATACATGCTCAGCAAACTTAACTGAATATTCAAGATTAAAATTTAACTTCATGCTTAAATAATTGCCACTTCAAATAAGTCCCCAGCTAGACCAGCTGAGAGAGGAATCACATAGACCATTATTTTTCACCTGGCAAATAATTACCAAATAGAGCAGCCCATTCCACCTGTTCTATCCTTGGCATTAGGCAGATTATGTTCTTTAATATTCATAGATTGTTCCCAAAACTGTAATTTTCAGGAGAAATATGTTCTAGATCTTTCAAAATAAATTACATCGTTGACTGAATGCCCGACTCTACTGTGAATGAAACAGTCACCTTCATATATAAATGAACAAATTAATGTCTTTTAAGATTGAGAGGTTGAGGATAAATGTTTTTAAAGTTTAAAAAATACGTACATCTCTTTGATGTAAGAAAATTTAAGTTTCTCAGCCTTGCACCATCAAAGACATTTTCCTGGTGTGACCATCTCTGCTGGTGTCCCTGAATAGCTATTGGTGTCTGAACTGGCACAATTCCTTCCACAACCAGAGCCTTACAGCCAGTGAAACTCTGTGACTCACAGTCAGCTCCATCTGGTGTGCTACAGGTGAGAACAGAGTGCCAATGGTCTTGCAATGTCACAGAACAGTTTCCTGCTGTGAGATGCTCAGCAGCAAATTATGGAGTGCTTCCTCAGAGCCTTGCAATGCTGATACTAAAATACAGCTTGTGAAAATTATATATTATAAGGTACATAAAAGGTGGGTCCTTCACTAACTTTGGCTCTCACTTAAAACATGAAGCTCCTAAACATATATTGATGGCTGGAAGAGAGTGAAAGAAAGAAGGTTACCAAGCAAGTATCATCCCAGGGTATTTTTTGAGGTACTAATTCCCAGCCTAAGGTAGAGCAGCTGCCATGGACCCGGATTCTGCTGCAGTACCAAAAAACTTGAAAATACCAGGGAACGGCCCTCTCCAGCTTTCAAACATAACCCAAACTGCGTACTGAAAGCTGCCCAAGAACAAGCTATGCTGACCATCCTTCACCACAGAATCTCCAGGAAACAGGAGAATTTCATTTATTTGCTGGGCTGTTGCTAAGCTCCATTCCCACTTCCTCAACACACAGCTCTGGAAGCAGCAGTATCCAGTGGAGCATTTGTTCCATTCTGCTTCCTTGGACCCCACGTGGCAAAGATACACACGTGCATGTTCCTATCACAGATATTTCTGTGGTGTGCTTCAAGGGTAACACAGACATTTGATGCAATGAAATAACTAAACACTTTGTCTTGCAAATTAAATTATTTCCTTTTTGCCCAAAATTTGAGGATGCGTTTGTTCCTTTTTAAGTCCCAAAAGCACAGAAATATTTGGAGAGTTGCTGGAGTTGTTCACTGGAAATTCAGTTTAGTCCAAGGTGTTTATTACAACAGCAGCCACAAAGTCCAGGTTCAATGACCTCCTTTTTAGCTAACATGATACCTATCACAATGTGTGGGGGTTTTTTCTAAATAAGAGCTTTTATCTTTTTTTAATTGTATCTGTCATTGAAATACATTCACTATTTCCAGTGAAAATAGAAACATATATTGCTACAATGTCACCCTTAATGACATTTCCTTTTTCTTCATGAACCTGTATTTGTTATTATGCCTTGTTGAATCAAAGATGCTCAAAAAAACCTGCCAGCTATATAATACAGAACTACTTCATGCATTACAGAAATGCAGTCTCTCCTAAGTCAAAAGTTCTCAAGTAGTTAAAGTATTAAAAGGGCATTATACAGCCTGAAGCAAACAAAAACTCTGTATGGAACTGCGACTGCAAGATAAATATCCTCCTGAAACCAAGTATACTTCTAAAACACTAAGGCATTTAAAAATAAAACTAAATGGGAATAAACTATTCTGACTTTATGGAGAACAACATAAAGGTAGTTTCCACTATAAGGACTTTGTTATTATTATTATTATCATTACTACTACTATTATTATTATTTAGGTTTGGAATACATTTTTTCCTTGCACCTTGTAATTTCCATCTAGATTTTATTTGAATTATTTTCTTTTCAGTTAGCATGAATGAAGAGCTGCATTTACAAGGAACGGAACAGCTGTCATGACTGAATTATCAGGCTGTATTTATTTCCTGTTTGACTCTAAATATTCTTCTTCCATTGCCTTGAGCCAAGTGGCAGGTACTAATGGAGAAAACTCTGCAAGATTTGTCAGAATTATTTATAATACCTATTGAGTAAGTTTGAACTTCTTCCACAGAAGAGTTCTGCTGAGGGCCTGGAACCGTGAGAGTATCCTGGTTATTTTCAGCTGATGGTGAACCTCTGCTTCAGCTACCAGACACCATAATGAAGCTCATAGGAAAGCAGCACTTACTTGATTCCTAATGTCTGGGCTTTCCAGCTTTCCATCAGCTCAGAACCTTTCAGAGAGATATTGACAGTCACTGCCCCAAACCAATTTTTCCTCATTTTGGAAGGTTATCCCTAATGCCTATCCCTGTTTTTAAAACTACTCTCAGAACATTAGAAATAAAATCTGTTGTGCTGTTTCTCTGCTTTTGCCCTAACCCAGCTCCATAGAGTTTTAGAAAGCTCAGGAATGGAAATGAGTATGTGTAAATAGTAACAAAAAATGATCAGATAAATGGCTATAGTGTAGAGAAACACAGGAGCAGACAAAGGGAAAGTCAGAGACCTGAAAAAAATATTTCATCCTCTGCTAAATGGCATGAATTCTACAGCTATTTGCAGATGATTGTTGCACTTTAATTAAAGATTAAATATGCCATCAATATACATGTTTGAATGTCCTGCTATGCGCACACACAATTTTATAATATGATACAGGCTTTTCAAGAAAGTCAAATGAAATAATGGTATATGGGGGGGGGTGGGAAATGTACCCATACTTCTACTGGAAGAAACTGGAACTCACTGATTTTCTCACTGAAAAAACTATCAGGCCTATAAAGAGAAAAGTGATTTTGCCAGAATAATGCCAGAGATTTAATTTTTAAGTAGTACAAATGGTTTCCTGGAGCTGTGGAACAGACCAGGTTCTTCCTTGATCCTTGGCTACATTGCTGACCATGTTCTGTGAGGTATGTCATACTTAGATCTCTTTATTGACCTTAGTTTTGACTTTTCTTTTTGCTTTTTTCTTCTCTGTACCAGTGAAGAATTGCAGAAAGTCCTTCTGCAACAGGTGAGGGACCACTGTCAGGTGCATTTTATTATCCTGTTTCATAGCATATATATCATAACAGAAAGATGAGTTAAGAGGATTCAAGTAACAAACTCTCTGTTTATTGCTATTCCTGATCTGTAGAGATTGCTATTCCTGTCTATAGAGATATTTAAAAGACCTTTTCCTCAGCTGATATTGAGGTCTGCCACCCAGAAAAGTGGGGAAGAAGAAAACGCCACAAACAGGATTCAATTTTAGATTGCTGGTTGAAACTGAGGTCTTCCTCTGCTTGAATACTTTAGCAATGGTAAAGTAAATTCATCAGGACAAAATCCAGAGATCAATATTGGGCCTAAAACAAAAAACATGGGTATTTTCACATGAGCTGCTGACACCGACAGAACAGTAATTCATATGTAAGAAACTTACTGAAGTTATTTGAACTTTGTGATGTATAAAATTGCATGTTCAGGCTCAGCAGAAACAGGCCATTTTGCTTATGATCTAAACTATTATTTCTAATCTACAAATGAGTGCAATTAACTCACTTGCAGACTCCCACAGAAGCTCTGTGCAAGACAAAGAACCTGTATTCTTTGGTGGGAACAAGGACAAATGCAACCACACAAGCTAACTCAGACTCCCTTTGACTCAGTGATACATTGCTTTGCTCCTTAAGGATTAGCTTCCCAGGAACTCGAGACCTTTATTGTGTGTTTGTATTTTTGAGTGTAGATTACAGAATAATGGCCACACTATTTAAAATATAGTTATCTTTGCAGCTTGCCACGGAAAAGAGTCCAGTATGAAAGTACCAGTGGCAACTATGGTGTTTCCCAGCCTCACAATAAATTCAAAATTTACAATTGTTAGTAAATTACAAATTTTACAGATTACCATTTACAATCGTTTTTAATGGGGAAGTGTCAAAATTTAAAATAGAACATACATAACATTATCCAACTAAGACGTGGAGGGTAAATCTACATTTCTAGGATAAAATTAACACAAAGACCACCAGGTTAAAAAAACTCATAGTAATTCTGAATTTCATGGAGGCTACGTTAGTCCAAGGAAGAGAAATTAAAACCAAAATTAAACAAACCAAAAGGAACAATATGGAGGTACAATAATGAAGTGCAATCCACTAAAATTAAAAGAATAGAAGTAGAAGAGTAGGTTTCATTATAGTCTCACTTTTAACTATTACCTATAGCAGATTTGATTTAGATGTCTACATATATATACTTCATAAATACAGATATAGGTACAGAAAAATGCATTCTTAATGCATATCTATATAAGGAATGCTACCAAAATTTGGTAGGTCCACAAACTCTAAACTTTCTTTGGTGAAAACAAGTATTCAATAAATAAGAGCAAAACAAGATACCTGTCTTAGGCATATCCTGACTTAGTACAGTGAAAGGTCAGAATATTCTGTAAAATAGTGAATGCAATAAATAAATATGATTAAACATCATTGTGCAATGAGCTCCAGAAGAGAAAAACTTCATTGATACACTGAAGTAAACTTATTAAAATAGTCACCTTTAGGAGATCATAGTGGCCCTAGGATTAAGAAAATAACAGATGACTATGAAAATCTGGCAAATCACTATAAAATTACATGTTTCTTTTCTTTTGGGTAGTTTAGTAATCTAGCTGTTGAGTTCTATGAGAGCAATTAGCCTATTTAAAGATTTGCTTACAGCAGAAACAATGCACCTGTTGCTGCCAGAGCTTATGTATTTTCAGTGGTAGCTGTTTTCTCTGTGCATGCTCTCTGTCTTGATATTCCCACACAGAGTCAGAAAGACCTGATTCCTCATTGTGACACTACTATTCATTTCCACACAAGCTGCCTCGGCTTAGAAATTAAGTAAATCTTAATTTATTTTCCCAGTCCTGGCACTCCTGCTCAGAAAGAGCTATGAATACTACACCCATTTAATCCCAGTGTTTGGGAGGTGTGTGGCGGAATAAGCAGTGGTTTATCTCTGAAGCAGGACTTCAAGCACTGTATCAGCTATGTAGATTTGCAAGGGGAGGGCACACACCACAGAGAGAGTGTTAGGTCCATGAAATTATTCTTAAATGTAGAACTAAGATGTACACTGCATGCTCCAGTGGTACTGAGGAAGTTTTGGCAGGCATCTTTGCAAGACCATTCTGCTTAGAAAAAAACTTAGAAAGGTCAGCATGCAGAAAGAAAAACAGTAAGTTAACTAGCTAATTTCAATACAGCCCATATCTTAAAACTCTTTCAAGAAGCCAAATACTTAGACTTCTATTTTAATTTGAATTAACACACATGATTGCCAGTAATACTGCCAACAATAAACAGAAACTAAGCCTCAAACATTATAAAATAAATCACAGCTTTTAATTCATTTGTGTATTTACTGACCAGCTATTCTGACTCATTTCTGTGAGCATTTCTTTCCAGACAACAGTTACATCTGACCTTTGGAATCTTACTTGCTTGAACCTTGTCACTAAAAGACCCAAGAGCCACATATGCTTCTTCTGATGTGCACAGACCTTCAGCTCATGTCAGTGACGATTGCATGCAAAGACCAAATCTCTGAAACACAATTCGCAACATTTTTTACATTTTTTTTCTCCCCTCAGGCTTACCTGGTTTCATCAATATAAACTGCCTCCAGCACAGATGCTGCATATTCAATATTCTTTTTTAAATCCACCACATTGATGTCACCCTTCTCCAGCTGCTTTACCAAGCATCTTAATCTGTGGGAAAAAGAAAAAAAAAAAAAAAAAAAAAAGAAATGATAATTCTATCAAAATTAGTGACTTCATTTTCTAATTCAAACACTGGAACCAACACAACAATGTAGAGGCAAGGACCATCACTCCATCTCTTGTCTTGTTTTAAGAAAATCTGGCCTTAGAATTCATTTGACAATGACTGCTTTTATGCTTTTATAGCCTGCTAAATTTGTAAAGTGTACTAAAAAATGGCTTATACATTCCAGGAAGTGAGAGAGGACATTTTAACCATCATCAATGCAATTTCCTAATCATTTGTGACATTACTCATTTGCCTCAGTCTCTAATTAAAAAAAAAAAAAAAATTAAAAAAATTTAAATATATATATAACTTTGTATGTTGTCTTACTATAAGTTTTCCATGCTTAGGTGGTTAATTCTCTTTTTTTTTTTTTATAACCATGGTATAGTGATTTTTGCTTCACTTAAATGTCCTAATTTTTATTTAGGTCTCCAGTATGTTTTTGCTGCAGAATTTCTATTCTTATTAGTGTGAGCTAATATGGAAGTCTGTTGTGTCTGCTTACAGTAAATTCATCATTATACCAGAGGAAAGGCAGTGCCTATGGCAGTAGAAAAATCCAAATATTACCAAGTGTGCTTTAAACTTTTAGTTTTGAGAACTTTGTTTTACAGTACAAACATGGATACGCCCAAAGGGGATTTTCTAATGCATCAACTCATGTCTCTGCAGCAGTACACTTACACAGATAAACTCCTTGAATACCAGATTTTTCCTAAACTCTGCTGACAAGAATGCTTCTGACACTGCTCAATCTAACCATACAGAGTAGATAAAGCACTGGAGTGAAATGAAAACCTTATCAGTAACAGTGCAGAGCTGTGACAAAATGGATGCTTCAAGTATAGGTATTTTCCTCCTTTCTGTGCTCTATCTCTGAGCAGAAATAATCTACAGTTTTGCACCATGTAAGATAAAGATTTCTGTAATTAAAGATATATCATTATTGTTACATAACTTTCATTAAATAATCATTTTTATGTGCAGGATAAATTGTGAAACGAGCATTTAGATAAATAGTGCAGTGAAATTAATTCATCATTAAGATAACTACTTTCAGAAAAAGATCATACTTATGACATGAATAAGCATACATAAAATATGCAAATGTTACATGAAGAGGAGACTGAGGGGACACCCCATTGCAGTTACAACTTCCCCATGAGGGGAGGAGGACAGGCAGGCACTGATCTCTTCTCTGGTGACCAGTGACAGTACCCAAGGGAGTGGCCTGCAGATGTGTTCAGAGAGGTTTAGGTTGGACGTCAGATAAAGATTCTTAAACCAGAGGGTGCCTGGGCACTGGAACAGGCTGCCCAGGGAAACAGTCCCAGCACCAAGCCTGGCAGAGTTCAAGAAGTGCTTGGACAACGCTCTCAGGCACATGGTGGGACTCTTGGGAATGTCTTGTACAGGGCCATGAGTTGTACTCAATGACCCTTCTGTGTCCCTTCCAACTCAGCTTATTTTGAGATTCTGAGATAATAGTATATTTTATACATATATACAACACATTATTTTCATTGGGTATCTACAGTATTTGATTGGACCTAATCAAAATATATAAAAAACAGAATTACAGTGAGATTTGAAAAAAAATTATAAACTCAAAGTATTGTTCTATCATAAAAAAACCACTTTCATGTTTCTCTACATGTTTCTTTGGCCTAAGTATAATTATGTTCAAGTGTGTAAGGATAATTTTAGCAAATGGGGTTTTAAGACCAACCTCCTCAGTTCTCTAAAGCCTTAATTCAATTCAAATTAGCCTAGCACATACAACAAATAAGTCTCTTAGCAACCATATTTACTTGGTTTTTTACACAGTGCATTGCAAATCAATGGAATGGAAAACATAGCGTTAAAATTTTTTCTCAGGGAAATGAAGTGGGCAGATGAAATACTCTGGGAGCTCATCTCCTACACAGAAATAACCATATGCATGGGAGATATTTCCAGTACATAACTTCTTCCACTTCAGAGGTACCTGTAGACTGAAGAAGGTTATTCATAGACATCTCCAGAAGCCAACACACATATCTCTTAGAGTGTGTGCTCCTCAGCGCTGCACACAAACACAGACACACAGAGCCCTCCTAAGCACCAATGCCAAAATGCCCAGGTGGGTCTGGCAGCATCAGTGCCTCTCCTTGCAAATAACTGGAGGGTGCTTCTGTCACTTCCAATGTTGCCTCCATATTTGACTGAGAAGATCTCCAAATCACACTTTCCAAATTGGGAGCATAAATAAATTTGAAAATGTGTTTTCAAGTATACAAAAATATACCAAAACAAATTTGTAACACTGCAGAGCAGGGGGGCAGGCTCCGGTGGAACAATATCGGCTTAAAACAGCTTCAAATCTTACCATTTCCAGTGGTTCCACATTATCTGAGGTGATAGACCAGATGACAGGTATTTGGAATAATTTTTATGCTCTCAGGTGGAAATGAGTCCCTGAGGGAGCCTTTAAGCCACAATGACCTTGCAATATCCGGCTGCACAGGTAACAGATGTAACCTACCCTGTGGGTATAGCTCATACTCTAGGAGGAATGCAGAGCACAGTTACAGACCGGATGATTTGGAAACACTGCCCAGGCAAATTTAAAGTGATTCTGAAGATATTGGAGATTCACAGAAGGACACAAGTGACCTTATCTCATGCATCACTCTTTGTGATGACGTCCTCAGGTGTCCTTAGCTAACCCAGTGCAGAACTCTCACAGAATCAAGGGATAATTTGGTTGGAAGGGACCCCCATCTGGTACAAGCTCTTGCTCAAGACAGGGCCATAACCTCAAAGATAGGTACAATTCAAAGTTAGATAAATACAGGTATTTCTGTTCAAGCTTTGAATGCATGAAAATTTCAAAAACTCTTGGAAAAACCAGTTTACATGAGTCAATCAGCCTCATGGCGCATCATGTTTTCACAGTATCTAGCTGCAATGTCCTTTGTGGCAACCTGCATGCCCAAACTTTTCTGTGCAGTTCCAAGAAAAAACTGTCTCTGTCTATGGCAGAACTTCCCACTAGAAAGCTGAACACAGCAATAAAATCCTTCCATTTTGTCACTGGTCAAACACTTGTCATGAGACACTAATGAAGTCTACCGCAGAAGTTAGAAAAACTGAATTCCAACGCAGCAAAATTTAGTGGGTTATAACAGAATTAGAATGGTCTGAACATACTCAACATCGTCTGCATTAAAGTGTATAGCCACAGAGCTTTGGAGCTGACATCTCAGTAATGAAACTAGTCATTTAGCAAAGAATAAACATCAATTTATAAGACTAAGCAACAAGTGTTAACTCACCCATATCCACCATTCCACAAGACAAAGAAATTTGTGAAAAATACAAGGAAAATTAATTTTTAAAGGATCATTTCTCCAGCTGTATTTGGAGGATTTTTGTTTGTTCTCTTTTAATTGTGATAAATTGGAAATGAACAGTAGAAATACTATTTGAAAACCTGAAGTGTTATTTAAAACTGGAAGTAACCCAGCCTGTGAACTGTGCTACTAAAAAATAATAGACAGCAAAAAGAAATAACTGAGGAGCTATTTTGTGAAAGAGAAAAAAAGACTATTTGAACTGCTTTAAGATGCAAAAAAAATTCTACAAAGAACTAATGTGATATAAAACATGGAAAAAAAGATGATTACTTATTTCAGGACACCTGAAACCTGCGTTATCAAACTAGCAGCCCCAATTTGCACGGGAGAAAGAGACATCTGCAATTAATAAAGGCAGTAGGAGGAGAACCATCTTCTGTCATCTTGGGTAAACATCATTAAGAGTGCTGTGGGATTAAATGCTTTTACGGACAATCCAAATGCACTCTTCTCCCATCTCTCTTCAATAACACGTCTGTGACGTTACTGGGGCCTGTGTTTCCCCAGTCCTCACCTCTCTGTGCAGCTGATGCCACTGTCCAGCTGTGGGCAAAAATCCTTGAGGCCCACCCAGCAACACAGGAAAATCAGAGGAAACAAGGATTTTACTCGAAGACAAAGAAGCATTTCTTGACTAACAATATCAAAATCACAACTCACTTATTTCTAACTTCCCCACTAAAATTCTCCCATGTTTGAACTAAAGTTCTGTTAAATCTACTGCAGCTTTCTGGGGTTATACCAAATTAACTGAGGATAGATTTTGTGATGTTACAATATTTCAAAATCATCCTGTGACAGTTTCAGTAACTACAAAAAGGAAAAAGAAGAAAAAAATTTAAAAGTTAAAGAATTAGTGATGAAATATGATTTTTTGCACTGTCCTCATGTGAAAGTCTTCTTTTCTATAGAACCAAGGAAAGTCCAATGAGAAAAGCATGTTTGGAAATACTGAATAACTGTCCTAAACACAGGCTGAAGTGCTAACAAAGAAAGGTGCAGGGGTGGCATTACTTAAGGCAGAGGCAGACAAGTTGGACAATTTCAATTTCAGATGAAATTTTAAAACTGCCACTTTTATTTCCAAGGTAAAATAAATTACCAGTAATCACTGAGAATAAATCAGTCTTAAAGGCTCAGCTTAAGAGTCTTTAAGAACCAGAAGAGGAAAATTCAGCATGGAGTTAACTTCTGAACCTGAGAAAAAGACCCTCTGCCTACTTTCCCTAAACTGCTTTTATTTGCTATGTAAGTCTCCCCACCACTGAGCATTGCAGAGAAACAGCCTTCTAACTTACACATCTGGACTTCACTTAAAACTGTTTTGGAAACTTTGAACAAAAAACAAACAAACCAAAAAAAAAGCTGGCTTTTGCCACAGAGCCTATTAAAGGGGAAGTGAAACTGCAAAAAGTAAACTGTAAACTAACCTTGCTTTCTACTATCTTTTGAAATTAGTGAAATTCACTGTAGAGGATGGGCAATGAACACATAGGGAATTCTTTGAAAATAATAAAAATGTGATATTGTCAATTAAAGAGAAATAATTATTGATATTAATATTGACAGTGCCATTAATAAAATTATCTGTGTTGGTTAGGTCAGCTCCAAGTTGTACATTATTATCTCCCCATGAGCTAATTGAGAAAAGCCTAGCTGTGACAATTGTGACAATATGTGAAAAAGTTTAAAGACAGAAAAAAGTATTTTTTCTGTAAACAAGTGTTTCATGTTCTGTTTGGGCTATTTAATACTGAACAATAAAATTAAGTGGATTATTGTAAACTTTATTATAAAAGTGATTTGACCCTCTAAATGAACATCACAAAGTAAAAATGGGTTGATATGTAATGTGAAATTAGAGAGGAGGAGAGTAACAATATCCTGGCAATATGGATAGTTAAACACCACTAGTTTTTCAAAACTTAGGAGAAAGAGGACGTTTTCTTCTAAAACTATCTGTAATTAAAACCACAAGCTAGTTTTGCTACCTCTAGTGATTCTTGTAATAATCAGTTGAATGATTTTCACCTGTAGAAAGCATTGCCTCAGCTCTCCAAGGCAGAAGTTACAGCCTCACTCACACATGAATGCTCTTAAAAAGGGTCAATATTCAACAATTCAAAATCATGAACAATTAATGAGTAGTTCAGCTAATTTATTAAAAACAGCTCCATCCCACAGTCCAAGTTGCTTTAGATACTTATTTGAAATACAAGAAGCATTTGAATAAGGAGGACTCCAAAATGGAAACAGCAAAAGCACATCTTGAAAAGTCACAACAAATTCAAAATATCACTATTGTACTTGAATTCTAAAATTCCCTATATGAATTGCCCATATTCCAGTTATTTTTATGTGAATTGGTATAATTGGAATTTTATAGGTTTCTATTAAGAACATGCATGTATAAAATAAATCTTTTTATAAATACACCATTCCCTCCAACAAATTCAAATAGATGAGAGATGCTAAAGAAATACACACAATATGGTAGCAGAGTTGCCACTCCAGTTTCCCTGCTCCTGCATGCAGTTAAAAAGTGGCCAATTATCACAACTTCAAAATGGCTAACCTCTACTTCAAGGTATTTTACATTATGTCAGGGAAAAACAAGCTGATATGGGAATATTTTACCCAGCAAGGCAAGGCCAGCATATCAATGGGGAGCAAGGGTTAGAACAGGCAGCTCTTGATGCAGACCCTATTGTGTGTTTCACTTCCTTGAAATCATAAAAAAAGCTGTTACCTAATATGTCTTCTAATTAGAGGGGCTCTCAATTAACCCTAACATGGAGAAAGACAAGAAAGATATAAGGTGTTTTCAGTGCTGCAAATGTGTTTTATGAACTTACTTCTCAGTCAGCTGTGTCTGAGCATGTGCACAGGAAGCCTTGTGGTTGCTAAGGGTTTCATGAATCACATGTATTTCATGATTATTTTAAGCATTTAAGGGGTACACACTGATCTGTAATTATGATTCAGTCATTAGAAAATAAATAATGACCGTGCTGGTAATTGAGACAACATTTTGATATACCAAAACTGCAATCCCATATTGAAGAATTGAAATAGAAGTTGTGCAGCCATACAGCAACACCAAATTTTATATTTTCTTAATGATAATACTCTCCTTTTTCATGGTGATATTATTTCCTTGGTTGTTCAAATATTATTTTTATGCAAGACAAAATGGTTTTCCTTTAGAGAGGCATTCTCTATTAGGCTTCAATTCATTTTACCTTATCCTATAAGTTTAATATCTACCACTCTAATACTACATAAATATTATCCTTTGTGTGTCATTTAGTATTAAACAAGTATGTTTTAAAAATTTAGTCAAAATTCCTATATTTGCTTTAACACACAGCTGAAATCACTGAATGTCATGGAGTTTTAAAGGGTTTCTGCCTGAAACTATAAACCAATTCAAGGTCTTGAAAGCATTTTTTAATTTTTGCATAATTCACCCCAAACCCAGTAAAACAAATTTCAAGTGCCTGAGAAGCCAGAGTGTCTTGACCTCAATGATACTAAAGGTCTGCTATTTGCAGCACTGTAACGCTTTGTCCTCCATCATCTCTGGCTACACAGGAGAGACACTCCAGAGGAGGAGGCTTGTCTGGGATCCTGTTACTGCTGCTCTTCCCTGCTGTCTCTCACACCTCCCCAAGTTACTCATCCTCTCCCAAAAGTCACTTTCACCATTAGATTTAGTACGTGTCATGATCACGAATTCTCACACATTTGAATTTCTCTGACCTTCCTTTGTGCACACCCAAGCTACAGAATGAACTTAGCCAAGCTTTAAGTGTCTTTCAAACTTTTCTCCCACTTCTGTTAAAGAACCATCATTAATACTTGTTTGCTTCTGCCGTTCAATTCCTTTCCAGGTTGAAGCTTAATCAAAAATCTTCAAACTTCAAATCACTTAGTATGCACAAACATTGGGGCATTTTATCTGTTAAATCCAACAAGTAATCAACTAGTCTCCTTACCCTAAACACTGCAACTCTTTCTATTGTCTCAATGTCTATTTCCATTATTTGACATTCTCATTTCACAATATACCATGAAATCAAAGACAATAAAAATATATAGGAGGGATTTGGACACTGCAAATTATTTTTCTAATAGCTTTTGCAGAATAGTTCTTGTCTCAAGATTGACATTTAATCCACAAGGTTTCACCAAATTCTCTATACATTATATAGGGTCCTAGGCAAAACTATTTCATCTTGAAGCTGCGAAATACTACAAGATGTCTCAAAGTCTTCAAAATGTACTTCCTGAACTCACTATCAACAAGCTGGGAAATCAAATGTAAACTCATCATCTATCAAAAATTGTGCTTGGTGATGGCGAACCTTCGGTATGTTTAACTTGTTGGAGCTAATGTGATAACCACACAGAAAAGGCACAAAGCCCTTATTTCCAATAGTGCTGTAAAAAGCTTTATTTTTCCTGCAGACAGCAGCTTTGAGCACAGTGATCAAAGCTGCTAAAAGGCAGATTATCTCCTTCATTCCATGGGACCAGAAAATGTGGGTTGATAAATGTTTATACTCGTCCTTTAGAAAGGGCATGCAAAAAGGTAAAAAGTACTTTTAGAAATATTGATAACAAACTACCACATAAAAAGCCAACTGAAGTTCTTTGATTTAAAACTGCATTAACTAGAACTGGTAACTTTGTACTGAAAATATTTTCTAGGCTAATACTTGGAAAACATATCACTGTAATTGCTTTTGAAATCCTTTTTGTTACAATTTCTGCAACCATTAAGGAGAGAAGACTGGTAAGTGCTCAGCACTAAAATAATGTCATTGCCCAATGATCAAAGAATCTTCAACTATGACAGCACAAGTATACTTTCCTCTACTTGATAAAATCACATATAAGCAGATAATACAGGAACATTAAAGTAATTGCAGTTTGTTCTATGATTTCCATGTGGAATGAAACTACGATAAATACTATACAATTTGTATATAATTAACATTTTCATTTTCCTGAGAGAGAAACTAGAACCAGGACAGAATTTCCTTGCTGAAAACCACAGGTCAACTTTTATAAATGTGGCAAAACCCTATCAGCTAACACTTCTGTTAACTCTTAAATTCCTTAAATTCTGTTAACTCTAAATTCCTTGCTTCATAGTTAGAGATTTCAGACATCAAAAATCCGCAACTGTAGAATCTGCATCCTGGCAAGTAATCTGGGGAGACTCTGCCTATTAACAAATTATTTTATATTTGTTTCTGACCCCTGACTTCCTTGGACAGAGCATGGAATACAGCTCCTTTTTGTTGCTTAGGATGCAATAGAATAACGGAATTATTGAGGCTGGAAAAGATCATCAAGTCCAAGATCATCAAGTCCAACCTTTGACCAAACACCATATTGTCAGCTAAACCATGGCACCAAATGCCACGTCCAGTTGTTTCTTGCCAACTTGCATTTCTCTCAACACACATACAACTGACAGCTGATAATACATTAAGTGAACAGAGGTTACCTAAAGGCCTGTATAAAAATGCAATACAGAAGAAGAGTTTATTGAAATGGCAGTCCCTCACACTTGGTCTAAGAACAGTGGTCATGTGGCGCCCCAGATATCACAGTGTGATCCATTCCAGCTCCTTTTTCCTTGGAAAAATTGCCCCACCTGCTCCAATATCTGATAGCACAAGATTATGGGTAACAGTATCTCTTCAACCTGACACTGTCAAAACAATGTAGTTCACCTTCAAGATACCTTACATCAGTCCTGCTGAAGTCTTTCCACAACCATGCATGTACAGTTGTGCTACCGGATGAATCAGGGTAGTTGGTTCAGCTGGACTAACAGATCAACATGATCACCAAGATAATCCTTTGGATTATCCTTTGGATCAAAGTTCTCACTTTTCAGTGGATTTGGAGGGCCTCCTTTCCTACTTTTAATTAAACTTAAATACTTACTATTGAAGTACTAAGTTTTACTTTAAATATATAATCACACCTTCCAGATGGGATGACAGAGCCAATTTATCTTGAATTTTATTTTTAATGTGCATAATGGGTTCTGAGGAACAAACTACAGATCTGTATTTTTGGGATAAAATTGTGAAATGCAAAAATCCCAAATATTTGCATTATGAACTATTATAGACTATTGCTTAAAATCATTTAAGAGTTATCTTAGTCTGCCTAAACTATTGTAGAAAAAATACCACCACCTTAATTGAGATGTCTTTTCTACTGAATAATTAACAGCTTCAACAAATCTATTTTCACTAGAAGAATTTTTCATTCAAAAGACAGAGCAAGACATAAATGATTTAGCACAACAGCTGTAGTAATTACAGTACAATTTTGCTGTAAAATCATTACCATCTCAGTGATTCTGAAGAAAGAATAAAGTACATGTAATGTATATGGCAACATAAAAATATGAATAGGGTTTTTATTTAAAACCGCAATACTGCAATTAAAATGTAGGGGAAAAAAATAGGAGATGCTAGAATTCAGCACTCCATGCTATGTGTGAAACTAACTTCTGGCATTTGGAATAGTTAAAAATAAATGTTCTTCTGAAGAATTGCCAAATAAAGTACTTCAAAGAAGGTCTTGGTAATGAGAAGTAGAACATCAGATTAGCTTGAACACTTGAGAGCTATATAAATGTTTAAAGAGGAAAGAATCAAGCGGGTGAACCTTTTCCCTACATTCTTTAAGAATGGTCATAAATAGGATGAAATGTAACATGGCCATTCTTATTTACACATGAGACCCTGATTTAGGATTTGTACATGGGAAACTATATTTGAATTAGGGTGAGATAAGAAACTGAAATTCACTATCCTTGAATAGCTCCATCTTTGAATACTTCAGGATTAGTTGCCTTAATCAGATAAAAGACCTTGGACTTCATTGGAAAAAAAATATTTATAAATAGTAATTCCTGAACAACATCACACTATCACAAATCCATTATCAAGCAGAGAATATACATGTGGTCTATATGCACACTGGTTTTTTGTTCTAGAAACAGCTGTGACAGGAAGTGTAGCAAACCAAATAAAATACTATTTGTTGCCAATGCTGGTATACAGCTGTCATTTTCCTCAGGCTGCAGAGCACCTGGCGCTTCAGTACAAAGGGTTTGGGTTTGTAGGCCTGGAAGGTAGACTCGATTAGAGGCCATTCCTTAGTTCTTGCAGGATTTTTGCCTTAAAAGATAAGAGTCTCTCCCACAAGGCTGTAATCTAGAGGACTACAAGAAGGGACAGGCAGCTATCCTTACCAGAACTGCCTTTGTTTTCCATACTGTGCTCAGGACTTCCATGAGATCATGTTCTAACACACCCCACAGAGCACTTTAACTCTGTTGCTTCAATAAAATGTACTAACCTCACCTGTTAATCACATTGCCTTTCCTGATACGAAAACATGCTATTAAACCAACCTGATTATCAACCTTTTGACTAAAAAAGGACCATATTTTCATAGTTTCCAATTTGTTGATGTTCCAGGTTTGAAATAGAGCATCCCTCATAAGGTATAGTGCAGAATCTATCAGCAAAAGCGTTACTTTTCTCGTTTTGTTTAAAATGAGAAAATCTAGCAAATATAGACAACTTGCATTTGCCTGTTTATATGCACTTTATACATATTATAGGCAGATTAAACTGAATATAGAACCCAGTTCTCAAAGTTATCATGACAATATCCACAGAATTCATGATCAGAATAACATGGACTATCTTAGTTATTAAGTAATACACTGCCCCAATACTTTCTAAAAGAAGTCCTAAATTAGTCTCTAAATTAACCACATAACTAATACATCCAGCTATGTTTAATTACTTGTGAAATGGCTTGAAAATATTCTGTTTACCAGAAAGAGCTTTCAGCTGGAAAATTACTGGGCTTCTAGCAAGAACTTGTTTACAAGAAAATTTCAAACCCATCTTCTAATCACGTAAGGTTCTACCCTTAATGTCTGTCTCTTTTGAGGACACAGAAATTAAATTGTGACTTCTTCAAAGCCATGACAGTACAGAATCCCTAAATGTTCTTCTCTAGAGATGTGAAATCTAACCTGAAAGGTTCAACCTGCTTAGAAGTCACAAGTCAACTTGCTTGCTATATCAGCTAACATAATTCCCAAATTTTTGCTTCATTTTTCATAGCTCTACTGAATGAATCACTGTGCTTCAGTTTTTTAGAAAATATTGCTATTCCTTTCAAGTTAAGAAACTGGTTCTATTTTAATTTTAAAATAGAAAACTATTTTAGTCAGTCCTTGACTCAATATTATAAGTTTGTTTACACACTTACTAAGGAACAAACCTGTGTGTATAAAAGCAAAATAGGTAATCCAACAGTTTTTCAGAAAGTGTAACTACATATTATGATTTGCCTGTCATATTCTCAAACATTACATTGTTTTCTTTTCCATTACTTTTCAGATCCTTTACTGCAGCATATTTTTTACTGGAATTCTCAGTTTTGAAATCAAGTTATTCACTTTCATTGAAAATACCATCACTCAGAGAAGTAAGCCTTTTTCAAGGAGAAGAGGCCAGTTTTCATATAGTAGCAAACAGTCCAAACATTGATCACAAGGGAGTGCTGGAAGAAAGACCATAGAGAAGTAATATAGCAAAGTCTACAGCAGTTAAATTTCCTAAAATTAATGCAAATGAGAAAATGCTTTGTTCAGTAGTCTCTTACCAATACATTGCTTTCACCTGCAGGTATCTACATGATGTCATGAATATGCAATGTAGAATGTTCTGGAATGGACGATAGAGAAAGGGAAACTAAGTGCAAGGCTAATTAACAGTTCAGTTCTGGTGAAAGTGAGTTCTCAAGTATGCCTTAGCCAAGCAAACCTCAAAAGTAACAGCCCAGGGTTAGTGAGAGTATTTACAGCCTCTCTGCAATTTCACTCTGGAAAGATAATGTGAAAATGATGATGAATCAGATGGATATGACCTCTTTGGTCAGCCACCACATTTTTCTAGGTCAGCAAATGACAGTGGCTACTGTGCTTGTTTGGCTTGGACCTGCAGGGCAGGGCCTGGCTGTCTCCTGTGCAGTGGTCACTACATTCCCTGTATTTGACCCTCCCAGCAAGTGATCCTTCAAAGCCATTTCATGTATATCTCAGCTCATTATTTCTGTGGCGTTTGAGGTTTTCTTAATGCCATATTTCACGATTCTTGATAACTAGAGATTCAGTTGTAAGCAACATTCATTTCTGTGGACTCTGCGGTTTTTAAACGGAATTAAAGATTTAAGGACATGATTCTGAAAGATGTGTGAGGGAAGTCAGTGTCAACAGTAACCAGGGATTTCCATCTTCTGCAGTGATACACACAAAGAAAGGGAAAAAACCCAATCAACTTCTCTTACCATTGAGAGGATACACCTAAAAAAATACAGAAAATCAAAGCGAAGTAAAACAAATGAAAGGCAAATATATAGCTGAAAACTTTTCTCCAGCTTATTAAAAACTTTGTAGCATCAAACTTGCTATAAGTGTTCCCATATAAAAATAAATAACATATAAATTGAAACAGAAAAAGTGCACTTCCCATGGGGCTGTGGGATCAAGCAATAAAGAGATCTAAATTGATCTTTTTAAGATCTAAGGGCAAATGCAGTGGTTGTTAAAATATGTATTTGCTTCCTTTTTAGGAGAGCTGTGTTGAAATGCCTGATTAATTAATTGAGAGCATACAAAAAAACCAGGTAAAAGACCCCTCTAAAATAAAAAACCAAGGAACATGAAGGCAACATGAGCATGACAAAGTACAGATGCTGACAGTTCATACAGTAACTACACTAGCAAAAATGTTTATGTATTTTTATTAAGAAACTTGATCAAGTCCCAGAAACATTCAATTAAAGTGAGATACGCAGGAACAACTAACAGTGACAAAAAAGCAGGCATATGAGCACTCAAAGAAAAACATATGATCCATCGCATAAATGTTTGGAGAAGAGACTTCTGGGATTTTGAATAATTTTTCTAATAATCTTCAGTTTCCTTTATCTTTGAAATTTGCTGTAAAGTATTCTTACAGTACAAAGAAATAAATCTCATCAAAACAATCTCAGAAATCAAAATAACTCTTAAAGAGGATTAACCAAAATAAAATTTAATTAATTTCTTCTCTTACTCAACCACAAGGACTGCTAGATTCTGATACATTGAATAATGAGATCTTGGCACCTCCACCCCAAATATGCTTACAGAAATGAAACTAAAATTTACTAAACTTTCAAGAACCTCATTTATGCTACCTGTTTGTCTGACATGGATTTGAATTATTTTTGAGGTAGGAGGAATTAATTAATTTCTTTCAGAGGCAGAATAGCTTGACATGCAGATATATATTTGATTGCACATGAAGTGAGCCCCTAAATATGGCAACATACAATTTAATCATGTAAATAATTCTTTTATGAGGTGGATTTCTGACTTTTACCGCAGTGATTTATCTCCTCTGATTACAAACCAGACTGTCTTAATGTTGTACGGCTAAAAATGCAGACTGTGATTCTTTCTCATTAATTACATCAACCTCACAAGTCTAACTGCACTGTGCACATACAATCCCTTTTCTTCAGAAGCCTATGGAAGTTGTTAAGAGATGGACATTTTTAAACACCAAAGGTCATTGCTCCATTTATCCCAAGGATGACAAAACCTGTATCTTTTCATCTGCTTGGGCATTAATCTTTCCATTCCTTCCCAGCTGCCTCCACCTCTGATGAGGCATAGGCACTTCCTTGCTCTCTCCACATGTTCCTGCCAGGACCCATGGATGCCCATTCTGCATTTTCATGTTCCACTCATGCTCCTCAACCTCTTTAGCATTCCCTTTAATCCTCAGGCCAGGCAAGGGAAATACCGAATTTGCCCCTATAGGCCTTTCTCACTTATGTTCCTTGACACTTTTGCTCTAAGCTGAGCCTGGCCTTTTCCATTTTCATTTCTTGGTGTTTGGCTGAGGTTTTTTCCTGCCATTCAACTCCCTCCACACGACTCACACAGTCATGCCGAAGTGGTGAACTGAAGAGTAACCATTAAGAGGGCATTTTCACTCACCTTATCCTTCACCTACAAAATATCCTACACATATAGGGTATAGCTTTATAGCTCCCATAGGGAGGTGTTTTATTAATACACAGCTTCAGTTTAAGTTTATAAGTACTATTTGATCAATTTTTTTCCCATATTTATCTACAATATGAAAGAAACACCCTTGAAAGTAGCATGCAAGTCACTAGACAGGGCAGCTTGCTTCAGATCAGTCTTCTGAGTCCAGCTCTAATGATGGTAGAGATTTTTTTTCAATATTTAATTGATAGAAAGCAAGTAAATATCAAATATCATATGTACTCTAAGGCTGAAGGCACTATTTCCTAGATCCTCGTCACTCAACAATATAATGCTGATGCTGGTAACAATGTGAGGCATCAGGTCAGAATTTTAAGTGGCATGAATCTCACAGAACACGGAGGAGTTCAATTAGTTTACATCAGTACACGCACTTCCTATCACATTTTGATATAATGGCATGAAAAAACAAGATAAGTGTTTTCTAAGTGAAGACTATCTGCACTGGTTATTTTATATTCCAAGTTTCATTATAAAGCCATTAATAACTCTGAAGTTATGAAGACAGGTAAGAGTAGTTTAGAAATTCATTAATACCTCATGCATATGATAAAGATGCATGGAATAACAGCTCATGAAGGATATTTTACTGCTGTCACCAGTGACGCACAGTTCGTGCTTCAAATGCACTAAATTAATTTGCAGTGCTCTTCAGAAACATTTCAGTGATGAAAATACTTGAAGCAGCTGAGCCAAGTGACTGGTGTCAGTAAGGCAGGACTCTGGGACTTGCAAGACACAACAGCTCTCCCACACACAGAGGAAGGATTCATTACACAAGTATTTCTCAAACAACATGAGTACCAAGCTGTCTCTTACTATATCCACATCTACATATCCAGATTGCTGGAACTTGTGACTTTGCACTAAACTTCATTGGGAAGAACCTTCCCTTTCCTCGCCCCAGTCTTGTTGCATACCAAGAACCAACTTGATCAGGATGGTTGGTATCTGTTGAAATGATGGATTAGCCTCTCACAAGCTCCAAGTTCTAAATTTAGTGCACGCCAGAATGATTTTGGGATGACATATGAAATGAAATATTCTTAGAGGAAAACACATAACCCTTAACAAAATAATTATTTGATTTTGTAATCTTTTAATGCATGAACTGTTTAGCTCCAACAGATATCTACTAATAGAAGGGTTAAAAAATATATCTTAAACTACAGTTTTAGGTGCCTCATAAAGCAATGAAATTTTCCTTTCACTAGTGGAGGAATAAATGCTACCTAAAGCCTCACTGTGTTTTTCAGTAGCATCCCTTACAACAGTGTAAATTTAATACACTTTAATACAGGCCTAGATCTGCTTTGGAAATGATAATTACTTTTTCTTTATATTTGCTCTAATGTCTCCTTGTCATAAATAAGATTGGGTTTGAATTGTCTTTCTGAATCTTGTCAGCACTTCCCAATCCCACATTTGTACAAGTGTGGCACTTTTCCAAAATATATTGTCTCATAAATCTTATTTAAAGAGAAAAATCTTTAAACAGTATTTTGCAGACCTACATCAGTGAATGAACTTGGAAACTTTTTTTTATAAATAGGATTATAGGATGTCCATAAAAGTCAGTTAAGAGGTTTTTCAGACCTTTTAAACATCTTGAATTTTAAAAAGAAAATAAGATAAATATATCATGATAATCCTATTCATGAAGCTTACAGATTTTCTATTTATTAGGTCTGTCATTACATTTAACTAGCTGCTCATAATTATTAAAAAGATAAACACTGTTGTAAGATAGATCGATGGTGTTTTCTCTAAAAATAATAAAAACTCTCACACAAACACAATATAAGAACATTTACAGCAGCCTCCTATAGAACCAGACTACTATTATTTAGCTGCTAGATTTTGCTATCTTTCTAAAATTTAAAATGAAATTTCTAATTTTGTACTAAAGTTACAGTGGTTCTCCTAAAGTTACCTGTTCATTCTACATTCAGATTTGACACAATTGTAGTATTTGACATTTATGTTTGCAATTAAGGCTATAGGCATTCATGTAACTTAAAACAGAAAACCAAAAATCTATTTCCAAATAATATAGAATTCATTAAGTAGGCTATGAATATGATGTTTTTCTCAAGCAAAATTTCACTGAAAATTGTACAGTATCAGAAGAGCTTTTGGGTTTGAGTAATTGGCATTTCCTTACGAAAAGTAAGCCTGTCTATTGCCAAAAAAACTCTTATCAGTAGAGCACAGAACAGTGGAAGCCTTTTGCAGTCACTACTTTTTTCTGAATGTTCCAAGTGGTACATGACAGAACTGCTCTATGCCTTCAGCAGCTGATTCTCACATGCATCATCTGATAAAGACCATCTGATAAGGATTGTTCTGCTGCTCTGTATCACTGAGTGCACTAGACCTCTGCTTAGCTGACGTAATACAGATCAGCCAATTCCTGAATATCTGCTTTATCAGGAGAACTCTCAGCAGCCCAACAAGAGTCCCCAGTCTGCTCCTAGTTCCCAGTCTTACTGACTCAATAATCTGCCTCATGGACTCTCAGACCAGGACACCAGAATAGAATAAGAACCAGGATGTCCAGCTATGAAAATAAGCATATTAGTTTACAATTCTGTAGTTTCTTCATGCACATAATTAAAGCAGCTGACTCATCTTTTCAGAGAGGAGCAGGTAGTAATGCACTGACAGAGAAGGAGGAACAGAAATCATATACGTAAAAATTCACAAGGAAAAAAAATGAACATATAAAGTTCTCATTTATGTTCCTTTTAACAAAACTAAATTTCCTCTTATACCGAAGCAATTAATTATTATCAATATTATTTAAACCACTGTGAATGTGTTTTCAGCTCCAACAAAGGATGACAAATTCCGTATTT
Source organism: Cettia cetti (assembly GCA_013401135.1). NCBI lineage: Eukaryota > Metazoa > Chordata > Aves > Passeriformes > Sylviidae > Cettia > Cettia cetti. The sequence continues at coordinate 58,225 of VZUI01053521.1, forward strand.
TTTAAGCTCAGACCTCAAAAAAAAGCTATTTGAAAAAGAATATGTATGCATTATAACTATAATACCTCAGCTAGTTCCATTTCCAAGAGAAAAGAATAATTATCCCCTTCAAAATTTAATCTAGTGCTGCATTTAACTCTTTGGAGCCAACTATACTGGACACAGAATTGCCATCTCAGGACAGATGTCTTGTGCTGGAGACTTCTGTCTTGTACAAAAGTACCTGATCTAAAGATCTGCTCACCCCAAGAGATTTGGATTTCTGCATTTTATACCTCTTTCACTGAAAGACAATAAACATTAATTTTTATATTTAGCAAATATTATTTCTTTATTACCAAGGTATTTTTAAAAGCCAAATATTCTAGATAGGACTATTAGATGTGTCAAAAAAGATAAAGGTTTGGAGAACTGGACCATAATGTATCTACTATGTGGAAATTGTAAAGGTTCCTGAAGGCAGAATGTAGATTTTTGTTCCTGTTTTGTTCAGTCATTTTTGACAGAATGACAGAAAATTTCAGTTCAGTTCTTTCTATCCAGAGAGGCACACATCAACTGAAAATATCTATAAATATCAGAAAGAAAAAAACATTTTGTTAAACGGCTTGAGAAGTCATAACTGGCAAGAAGCCAAAAGGTCCCTTGAACATTAACCTGTCTATGGATACAGAGAGCTTGCCTTTGGTATCAGTTGCAGAGCTCACAAAGATGGAAATATCTGGGACAAAATCTAAATAAAGCAAAGCACCAACAAAGAGGAAAAAACACTGCCACAGTAAATTAATAATTTTCTGTTCATGCCTTTTCTTTGAGATGTGTTTCTACATATAACTGTACAGGATGCACTTCCAAGGAATTGCCCATACCTGGTGTACTGGAGGAATTGGCTCCCTCCCATGACCCAACAAACACTGCCAGAGGTCACTTTGCTGCCTGTGTGTTTACTCAAGTGAGGTCAAAGGAAAGGAGCCAACCTACAGGGCAACCCAGTCTGTCTTCAGGCTTGAGGTTTGGCACACATTTCAGCTCTTGATATTATGTTAAAACAAAACCTTAAACGAGACTTGAAAAAGTATTACAAAAATAAATAATTAACTGTAGATATTGGGGTGGGGGGAAGCAACATTTAATAAAGCTACTATATACCACAACTGCTACCAATACCCATCTCAAGCCAGGAAATGCTTAAGGAATAACAGAAATGTCCCTCTTATATTGATTTTGCTCTAAATCCACAGCATCTAAAGCCATGCCACCAGTTCAGTCTGCAACTTTTGAATCCTCAAGAGCCATGTCATTGGGAATGCTCTAGCTTTGTTTTCTGTCTTGTTCTCTGAACTAGAAGGAAAAGCAGTGTAGGCACAGAACTAAGGAGAGGATTACAAACTGGTTAAACACAGAATACAATCAAAGAGACAGATTTTCCATTTCCAGCAGCCAAAAAATCAAATCAACCTCTTTAAAAAGCTGCTTAGGTCATCTGCAAAGTTTTCTATATAGTAAAGAATTGAATTATGGTTTCCTGTTCCATAATTTGTTGTCTTTGGTCACCACCCAGGTGCATGGAAAAGTTTTCAAACTGATGTTTATCCCTGAAAAAAGAAAATTCTTGAGAGCTACAAGCTGGCTAGCTCCTTTAGAAGGAAGAAGAGGATTTGCTTAATGTAGTTCTGGCACACAAAACATAAATCTGGTCTCAGAAAGAGATGCTGTATAATCTAGTCTTTTGCTTCTTTCACAAATTGTATGCTGCCAGAATTGACAGAAGATTTTACAATCCCTGAAGTGCAAAGCCTTCTGTGCAAAAATATACATGCTCATTTTTAGTTATCGGCTTTAAAAGTTGTGTGACTTTGTTTCTTTAATATTGTGAACAAGAAAAATTTGGAATGGTCTGTCATTTATTCAAGTTGCTGTCAAAAAGAGCAGCTGCCTAGGCAGAGAACTCAGAGAAGGAGAGCTCAGTTCTGTACATTTTACTCTCAACAGTCAGCAGCTACGTGTACAAACGGCTCCATGAGCAGCCAGAGGAAGACGAGGTAATTACAGATTTGTACAACTTGGCCTCAGATCAAAACAAAAACAAAACCAGGAGCTTAATCGGTCATTTTATATATTAATCATACAGCATGCCCAGAAACAGGAGGTTCAAATCAGTTATCTAAGACAGGCACCTTGCTGCAGTGGAGATGCCCTGGAGTATCTCACCTGGTCGCCAGCTGCTGCTCCAGAAGAGCACAGGTGTCCTGCTGGTCCTGGGTCATATCTGCCAGCCCTGGGTGGATGTCTCAGGCACCCTTGGGTGTCTCAAATGGCACTAGATACCTGTATCTGAGCAACTGATGCAAGCCTAGCTGTCAATTCTTTACAGGTAAAGCAGACACACGCTCCTTCAGGCAGAAGATACTCAGTTCAGAAATCACTGAAATCTACTTGAAGATAAGTGAAAGAAGGGTTACATTTCTTAGAGACAGAGAGTGTGTGGGATGGTGCTACTGCTGCAGTATGACATAAAAAGCCTGGTCTCGTACATGTGTCGTGAGGAGAATAGAAAAAAGAGAGAAAGCCAGAAACAGAGCTAGCACATATATACTGCAGTCTTCTGACATGTCAGGAACACAGTTACCCCTTTTTTCTATGTTTCTTCACCTTTTGTGACTGATTATAATCTGATTTAGCAAAGGAGGTCTCACCATTTCTACTGTGCCTAGGTTTTACTCCACTTCTCAGTCAAGTGTGATGCCTAAGTAACATGAATAGGAAAGCAACATACATTCTTAACAGCACAACTTAACACCATAAACATTTTTATTCCACCAGAAAGGTATTAAAGGAGCAGAGATTAAATCCACCCCCACTGCTGGACAAATACCATACTGGCCATAACATAAATGGGAACCAAACCAATCAGATAAAATCTATGGCAATGTTTTTGTTTTCTCAGATCAACTCTGTTCTCCTAGCTGGGACTCTATTTTGTGATCCAGTTTATTAGTTACTAGGTCTGACTACCAGGTTACCCAGGGAACATGTGAGCGCTCCAGTGTTAACAACTCCCTCCTCCTCTTTCCTGTCTCCTTGTACTAAATCTTCCCAGTTGCTTCCCTCTCCCTTCCAAATTGAGGACACACACTGTGGTTCCCTGGGGAGAGACCAGCTGAGATTTCTTTCCACAGTCAGCTGTGTGAGATGGTACCTGACCCCTCCAACATGACTGACATCACTGCTTATCACAAACAAAGCTGGAATTCAGCCTCTCACCTGTCTTTCTCTTGGTATCAACTCTTTTGACCTTAAAATCCCTTCAAATAATGCCCATCTATTTTCATGTGAGGACAGAAAAGGATCTAAAGGACAAACTTGTTTAAATATGATGGTTATCTCAAAGACAATAATAAAAAGCCACATAAAATCAGAGTATCTTAAAAGATAGTTTATCAACATATCCTGTATTAAAGTAACCAAAAAAAAAGGGAAAGATAGTTTCTCATGAACAACCACAATTTTTAGGCTCTATGATTGTATGTGAAGTCCAAAATATTTAATTTGCAAAACAAGATTATTTTTAGAGAGTTCAAATTGTGTATGCAAGGTGGACACTGGGCTTTAAGACATATATTTTTATGTTGAGCTAACATTTATAGTTGGAGAAAAAGAATCAGCCTCTGACAAAAAACCAACTGAATGGTCATTTAAATGGCTAAATTCCAAAATTCTGCCTGGACTTAATGACACTGCATCTGCATTCCTATTCTAACTAGGACCACAGGGATGTCAAAAATCTGTCTGACAGGAGGTACGTCTTGGTTTTCCTTAGCTCCATTTCTGTTTATAAAAAATTACAGATGATAATTTATGTAGGATACTTTACACCATGGGCCAATAAAAGGAACTTATTAAACCAATCACAGTAACTTTCCTAAGATCTTTCTGTATGTAGAATTTATAGCCACCTCAACAGTCTCGCTGCTACTTACCATGACCATGGTACAAGTACCATTCTTTAAGGGGTGATCAGTAATACTTCTGACTTTTCCATTTCCCAATGTTCTGAAAATCATTAGAAATGTATGAATACTGTCATGCAGGTATGAACAGACCCAGTACCATTGCACACAACATCCTTATACATAAAGTCTTAGTATTATTTCCTTTTTTCAAGAAAACACCATTTGTCAACACAATTTCGCTTCAGCCACTACAAACTAGAAAACAAATGTGTTCAGGCTTTGGAAAACATCTGTGATATCTATGCAAGTATTTAATGTAGCAGCTTTATATGTTCACACAAAGCTGATTTTGAGATTCTCATCAAAGAAGGTGACAATTCTGTTCTTTTACCTCTATTCATTCAACACTGTAAAGAGTGAGATACAACCATCTTAGGTTGCTTTAGAGAGAATCCAGCTAATAGAAGTTGACTTGTTTCTGGGCTATGGCACAACTATTGCCATATAGAAGTTTTCTCCTAAAAAGTCATCATAAAAGTAATATAAATAAACACACCCTTCTATCTTTATACAATCTATTCCACTAAAATTAGACTACTTGCTTTTTCTTTTTAGGAAACCACCAAAACACATAAAGAACCTGTAAGACAGAGCAAAACACTGGCCTGTCAATAACTGAGGCCTCTGTTTCAGCTCTTTTAAGATCCCAATGACTTTCTGAGATTTCTTACCCACCTAAAGACACACAGTGGGGCAGCTGCACCACAGACACCTGAACACAGCTCTCATAGCACTGAGACAAAATTGTTCAAGCCCATGCTTCCGAGAACACTTTGCTCTGGTGCAAATCTGTAACTGTAATACTTGTAGTTTTGCAAAGGAAAGAAGCCCTATTTATTAAATCATGAAGTCTCATTTGTGAACAATGGAAAATACTACTAAACTTTTCAAATAATGCCAGTTATTTTGCTGTAGAATTGCACAGCATACCATATCACATCACTGGAGCCTAAAATAAAACCTTCCCAGAAACCCAAGTGCCCTATAATGCTAATTTTAAGAGACTCCAAAGTTATTCCTAGCAAATGGTTTTATCTAAATTTGGCTATTAGCCCCTATAGTCAAACTGAATTTGGAAAAGGTTTTATGTTTGGGATAAACATAAAAACAACATGGAACAACATGTTGTTTTCTCTGTGCATCACATGAACTGTTGCTCACTGAATGTCAGCTAAAAGGTAGACCTAAAGTTTAAGAGAATATTCTTTTTTCACTTGTGATTCTGCCTTGGCACCAAACTACCAATAGCTGTACAAATCCTTCTTATCACTCAGTGACCACTGAAAAGATTCTCCACAGCAATACATCCCTGAGTGTCTTTCTAGAGGCTAAAAAGTCATTTATTAGTAAGATAAGACCAAAGGGCTCATTCAGGGTTCAACCACCGCAGCATATTCATGTTATTACAGTTTTGCATATCTACCAGATCCTTCTGGCATTGCTGGAATCTTGTAATAATAACAGGTACCAAAAAAAAAAAAAAAATTAGAAAGAAAAACAGAAAGAAAAAGAACAGGTGCATCAGCAGAGGAACATAATAGCAGTAAAAATGTATGAAAGTTCCCATGATTTCTCCTATTTTCTAAGAAAAACCAAAGTCTCCTCCAGCTGTTTCCTGAGACAGGAGTAACTGTCACCATTTAATTGTTAACTGCCCTGCCACTTCTGACACACTTTCTGCTGAAAGATGCATTTACTTATTTACTGTGACTGAGCCTGTTGGGTTGCCCAGAAAAACGTTCAATTCAGCTGGGACAGGGCAGCTGCAAAGACCTTGAAGTGCTGAAGTCTCATGGGTCCTGACAGGAATTCCCTTCCAGGTCACGGACAGTCATACCCTGCACATTACCCAGCAAGAAGAATTTTGTAATAGGAATGTAAAATACAAAAAATTACATTGAGAACAAGTGAAAAAACCCTACTGTTCATATTTTGTAGTTACTAAGTGAGGACAAGGGAAAGGGCAAGGGAAATTTTTATCCTTCTCATCTTCACATCTTGTAATTTTTATTGATTTGAACTAGGAGAGGTTGCAACATTAAAACTATGAATCGGACCTGATGACTTTCAAATAAAAAGATATAAACCTGCTTTTTACTTAGTTCTAATTTAGAAAGTATTTATGTTAATTTGAAAAACAGAGATAAAAATACGGTGATTTTAGCACTTTTAGAAATAGTCTATCATTTTATGGAAAATGTCAAATCTCAGTTTTGAAATTTCTAAAATCAAAAGTAAGTTTTGACTTAAAAGGGGAATTAAAAAAAATGCAAGCACATTCTCACAAAGGAAACACATGCTATGCAAAAGAAACCGTTTTGTTGAAAACAATCATAAGAATAGAAATCTATCAAACAGCAAGCCATTGCTTGAAAGAAATACATTTAGAAGAAATCTGTAATTTGTCACATTTCATCATTTAGAATTACAAGTTAAAAGCTCTACAGAATCAGCGACAAACCATTTAATCTTCTTTTATAACCTGTGTACTCTACTCTGTCCTCATCCTAAATATGCCACCTTGGAAAAGGTTGCTTTATTGTCAGTGTAATATGAAAAACTGACTCCATTAATAATCTATTATAAATTCAATGGATTCCTACCAATTTCTTATCTTTGGGTAAAGAAATCTTTGTTATCTGCCTGCAATTTCAAGCTTCTATATCTACCTTGCTTCTATACTTAAGTCTTGAACAAAGGACAGCAATGCATAAAAATAAATGCTGTAATGAGTGGTTCTTCATATTTTATAATGAACATACGATTAAGAGTTTCTATGCTGAATAAGTCAGAGACTTATGAATTTCCATCATTATCACAATTTATGACAATGTACTTAATATCTTGAAAATAAACTTCGTTGGTTTTGCTAATATGTTTTATTTGCATAAAAATTAGCTGGGCTAAATTGTTAAGACAAAGCCGAAGAGCCTGGTAATATGGGGTTGTATTTAGTAGAATAGATTATATTTTCATAGCACTTTCTATCCAAGGATATTGTGACATTTTATAAACAAGCTGAGACTGATACACCAAATTTTCTCTCTGTTCCACAAATAGGTACACTGAGGAACATGAGAAGATAGGTACCAGGGGTCATGGGAAATGGGACATGACTCTCTTGGCTCACAGGCCAATTCTTGCCACTCTGTGCCTGGTGTTTCTCCCACATGCTGAAAATCCAGCAGTGAGTTAGTTCCATTGTCCCAAACTCCAGCCTCAAGACACCAGAGTGACTGATCACTGGAAATTACCTGCCTGGTCAAACCTAGCTTTTAAACCAAGGTCAAGGCTTTGCCTACAAGTTCCAGTCCTGATGTTTGCATTCATCATTCTGCTGAGTTCTGTTTAATTTAACACGGTCATAAGACTGTCTAGCTTTAAAACCATAGATACTGGTTTCAGATGAGTTAATTGCTCCAAATCTATGAGATGGTTAAATGGGAATAAAGGGCTCACTTAAAATGCTCCAAGTCATTGCAAATGCAAATATTCCATTACTTTAGAAAGTTACATATTTTACACCTCTTTTCTTTCCTTGCTGCATAGCTCAGGTAAATGACAAAACCAGGTCATACTGTAACTGTTACAATACAATGGATTCATATTTGCAGGTAACTAACCGAAATGTTGAACAAACCACAACACTAACACCAGTTACGAAAATAAAAGAGAAAAAAGGTTGAAATTTTCACTAAGGCACTTGATTAAAATGATCATTTTATGTTTGCAGCCACATTATGGTGTTGCTTAACGTAGATTTCTCCCAATTAAATCAAAGATCACTAAACAGAAAAAGTGCATGAACTTGCAAAAAAATCTTAAAAGTGTAATTTTTGACTTGGCTCATTAATTTATTTTTCCTTTTTTTTGAAGGGCAGAAGTACAAGTAGCCAAGGTAAGGCAAATTTATTACTCAACATGAGGAAATTTGAAGAATAGCAAAGGTATAGGGCAATAATCTCATTGGAAACTATGGTATATTTTCATTCAATATATTCATAATATTGGACAATCTATCATAAATCCATTAAGTCAATCTTCCATTCATTATTTTTCCTAAATCTTAAATGAAAGAGGATTCTCTGCCAAAGCCATAATCAGTCTGATCAAAAAAGTATTGATTTTCAGCTGCATCATATTCAAAATGATAATGTTCAGTTCTTGACAAAGTTGTGAAACTAATGATAAGCCTCCAATATTGTAAAATTCGAATTACATTCATGAAAGCTGGCTTCATTTGAAGCCCATTAGGAAAACATCCTTGTTTCCAAGGGACCTTTAGCTGTGAAACTCAGTGCTGCTATTTGTTACCAAAATGACTATTTTCTGCTTTTAAAATAAGCAAGAATAATGAGGTTTTCTTCATCTACACATCATTTCGTAAGTCTTATGCTCAAAAACACAATAATGCTTACCATTTCATTTTGCTCAAACCACATGAGAATAATTGTGTAATGTTTCCAAATTTCTTCCACAGGATAATATCATAATGCTCCAATATCATTAAATGACACATATCCTAATTTTGTTTCATCTTTTCTAAATTTGTCTCTGTTACATAATGATTGAATTCCCATTGCCAGTTTTACTGCTTCTTAGCAAACAGCAACACTAGGGGACTATTACTGCCTATTATTTATTAAGAACTCAGACCAGTTGCCATATTTTGGGGTAGATGTTCAGGGATGTATTGATGCCAAGATTTCATAACATAAAAAGCCATTCTGTTATGTAGAAACAAAACTGCTTTGTAAGCCACTGGGAGAGAGAGCACATTTAATATGACAACATTTCTGAGGCAGAAAGAGCCAGTTTACTGGACAAACAATTCTACAGCATGGAATGGATGGATGGTGCCTCCCATGTGCCGTATTTACAATATTTTAAGTTATTTACTACTAACCTCAGGAGCATTCTCAATACATGCTTTTAAAAACATTTCATTTCCTTCTTGCATTTACACACCTATGATAGGAACCCCACTGAAAGGTATTGATGAAGAAACTCAGATTATCTAGCTACATTTTTAAAAGCCTCCACAATTTGTCTCAAATTTTTTTCCCATCTGCAAATAATCCCAGAACCAAACTGAAATATATACCTTATTTCACTATGATCTTGCAAAGTTTTTGTACCTAAAATAAGATATTTTTCAGCCCAGCTACAACCCACTGTGATGACTGCTTGTTCAAAACCCTCATCTGCCATACAGATGGGGAAACTCCACCCACAAGCAATGGTAAAGGCATATGAAGTGGAAGAAGTAGTTTCCTGAAACTATCAGAAGTCTCCCACATGCCTAGGGAGGAACAGGCACAGTACTTACAAGCAGATGCCTCTTGCCTTCTCTCTAATCCAGTCTGCCCAGATGCTAAACACATTTTTCCTGCTATGTCAGAGATGCATATTGCTTGACAGAGTTCAAGTGCTTGATTACCAAATGTTCGACTTAAATTTATAGCTTTTTCTGACGTGTAGATCAGGGCAGCTATCAGCAAGCAAAAGACAGAATTAGTCCTTCCACCTGCAGGCTATTTAAGCATATGTGTGGCTCTAAGGTCACGCCCAGCCCATTGAAGTCAACATGTTTAAACTTCACAGATCTGAGTGTTAGAGTGCATAGCTCAACCCACCTACTCTGACAACTTGCATAAAGTTTTGCAGCTGCTCTTGCCCAAAGTTAACAGTGATCACCAACCCTTTCCAGCAGAGCACAGAGTCCCAGCAGCTACTGACCACAGGAACACATTTACCTGGTGTCACATCAGGAGAACTTCACAGAAAAACATGTCTGCTTTTCATTTGCATATCAGAAACTGTGCCTCAGTGCCCTCTCACAAGATCCCCACACAAAACGACTTACAGAACCAAGTAGTGTGACACAAGTGATTTTGAAAGTTACCAAAAAAAATCAGTGGTGACTGCTGTTTCACACCCCTTTCTGAACTTCAAATATCATGCTGTAACAATACAACATTAGAATGGATTATCCAGAATATAATAGGGGAATTATATGCAGATTGTGAAATATTTATAATTCTTCAAGGGTTTTTCTGTACTACTTAAAGTTCTGGAAGATTTATTTCAAAAACTTCAAAAATTTTTATTTAAACTTCATTGATTTATGCTTTATGGCGCAATAGCCTTTGGCCAATTGTGTTTTTTATTACTACACAAGAAATAGCCAAGCTTTCTCAACACATTACATTATTTTCCATAAAGAGAACCAGTGTACTTGTCCCAGAAGTTCATGGCCCAGAATTCAGTAGGCATGATGTATTCTCTTTGATAAGGTGTTTCATGGCAACATCTCAGCTGAAGTACGTGTATTAATTGTGAAAGAGGTGATAAAGCCAGAGTTCTTTAGCTATTGACAGTTATTTTAAAAAGAATAACCCTAGATTATATTATCTCCCATCCTTGGACTGCAAGAACGGATGCAGTTCTTCCAAACAGCTGAACAACATCCTGCAAAAATCTAATCAGAGTGGGGAAGTTCCTTCCAACCTGAATTATTCTACACTTCTATGATCTGCAAACTAGTAAAGGCCATTAAAAAACTCTTTCTTCCTGACAATCAAATCAGTAGCTAAATTTTTCTTTCTCACACTGTAAAGTTACCTTTACTGAGGAAAAATCATTACAATAAACTATAATAGAGCAAGCTTGGGATCTTGAAAAAGAAAATGTGAAACAGCTATTCATCCACTTAATTCAATGAAGTTAAAGATCTGATAGCTACTCATAACTTATAGTATGGATTACTTTTAGCTGCTAATAACAGTAGAGATCCTTAAATCACGCTATGGTTCTTACTGGCTTCTGCACACTTAAAAAAATACGTATGAATCTGATTATGCTGCTGGGTAAACACCTTGGGTCTTTATGAGTTTTACATGTTAGATCAAATGTATTTTCCTAATTCAAGCAATATTGGTCTTTTAATTTTCCCTTTTTTCAGCCTTCCTAATGAAATATTATTCATTTATGAGCTTGGCAGCAAAAACTGCTATCATATGCTTTTATTTTTGTTCCTGGTAACAAAAGCACCCCTATGCTGAGTCACAATTAAAGTTCCATCTCTTTCATATACAGTTTTAAAAAATGCCAGACACAGATGTCCAGGGAAGAGAAAAAGAGCATAAGTAGTATACAGTGATATTGGATAGTCAGCCAGCCTCTGGCCATGTGGGGGTAAAGGACTCACTGACACAGAGGTGGTTTCTATGTGTCTAGAAATAAATAACTCTTCTATGCAGTTTCTCAGTCTATTTCTGTACCCTTGTACATTCCTGGCATCCACAATGCCCTTTGTCAAGGAATCCCTCCGTATATTTTGACATCGTGCAGAGAACCATTTATCATTTACTTATAAAATTTTATTACAATCTCTTTTTTGTTTCTTGGTAATTTTGCTTCTTGTTCCTATTTATTCTGAACATATTTGTTACTCACATTTTGAAACCCTTTTGGCACTACATGCAGCAGCAAAATACTAGTCCACATTAACCCACAGTCACCTGTGCAAGTCGCCAGAAGGTTTTTTCTACAGAATACAAAACTGTGCAATACATTTAAGAAGGTTGCTCTTTGGTTTCATAACATTTAGCTTTCAGAGAAGAGTAGAAAGATCCCTGTACTCTACTACAAAGTGGATTCCCACCAGAAAATTTTATGCTCCTTTCCATTATAAGAAGTTAGTCAGGATACCCTTAAAAAATGAAGTTTTTCTCTTTGTCTGTCTTGCGTGTGTCAGGAATGCCTGTTTCACAAAGGTCTAGATGCTCTTTTAAGACTGCCTTTCATAATTTGTCTACTTCCTTCAGTCCAAAAATAGTTCCCTGATACTTTTTGCAGCTGCCATCTTCTTAAAGAAACTTCTTTGTTGTCCATACAGGCACTCTGGTGACTGCTACAGCCAGGCTCCTGCTAAGGGAATCCCCCAGTGTCATGCATTTTCATCAGGTCAGGAAGTAGGAATCTGGCCAGAGGGGACTCCTTCAGCATCTGAGGAAGCACTGACTGAGGAGTGAGGGAAAGGTGTCTATGTCTAATCAGAACTGATCAAATACATCAGGTAGAAATTTGCATCAACCACATGTTCATTTGTTAAGCTCACTAGGTCCAAGAGCTATGTAGAGAAGAAATCCCACAGCACAGCTGCTTGAATTAGTCCAGCATTGAGATAATTAACTTCTCTGTGTGCTCTGAAGGGAAGATTTACAAAGGTTTTCTAGGCATTGAGGTGGTCTCATCATAGCTGGCAAAGGCATGGTCTTATATTAGCCAACTGCTACGGATCTGCCAGGATACAAACAGATATATCCAAATATTCCTGTAAACCCACCACTACTTTTAAACTATGCTGATGATTGAAGTCACTCTTATTTAAAGCACTTGCTAAAAGCAAGGTCTTCAGATTTTTCTTGCTAATCACAATAATCAGCATGAACAGGTTTACATAGGAGTTTCAGAAGTACCAATGAGCCCTAACAAAAAAAAAAAATAAAAAAACCAAAACAAAAAAACCACTAACAACAAACAAGTGACAGCCGAAGGAAGGAAACTGTAACATTGGTGGCTATCAACAAGTAATTTGAATTTTCATGTCCCTAGTAATCCAGAACATAGAGTCAGAGAATAACATGGTGATTAGCTGGGGAATTATGGAATTGTGAGCAATTGAACTTTTCTGCTTTTTATAAGGACTGAACCAAGTAATCTCAAGTGCCTTCTTGATGGAACAGTAGAACAAGTAGATTGAGTAAGCAGAGTAGAAATTATATCACCAGTTTTCTTCCCAGAATGATTTAGACACTTGAATACCTCATATTGGCTCATAAAAGAAGATATTTTTGAGAAACTGGCATGAAAATCATAAACAGAGTAACACCAGGATAAGGGTTTTTTTGTCTTTGCAAATATTCAAGACTAAAACTTTCCTCTTTTTCATTCGTTTATTAATCAATAATGGAAAAATATTAATGGCATTTTCAGGTTTTCAAGTCAGGTGACAAAAAAGACAATTTAAAATATATTGCAAATGCACAGAAAACGTTAGGAAAATAATCTCATGGTGCTGGAAGCAAAGAAAAATGTGAAAGAATTTATTTCAATATACATTTCAAGAGAGACAAAAATGAGTACTACTGAAATAGACTTCAGGAGACCAATATTCATGCTAGCGTGTAATTAAAAATAATTCTGTAATTTGGATATATTTAACTACATCTTGGAAAAGAAAGAGCATTATTTCTCATATTACTTTTGTATAAGAAAGTAAATGGAATTAAATTTTCCTATAACAAAGCAAATCCACGGAAAGTAGAAATTGTTCAAAGAGAGCATTAAGTAGGAGCTTTAAATACTCAGTTGAGGAGAGTTTAAAAAATTAAGTGTAGATTGGTTCATATTTGACTAGACTGACAGCATCTACAAATATTTTAAGATCATAACAAAAAGTAGAATAGTTATTCAGTATGAGACTCTCATATTAATAGCCTGAAATTAAACATGGAAAAATTGAGGCTGAGTATCAGGAAAGCTTCCTGGCAGTGAAACAAACTGGGCTCCCAGGGGAAACAATGGAATCTACATAGCTTTAAACTTTTAAAACTAGACTAGACAATAACAATCAGTGTAGGGGAATATTTTTATATTGGCAAAAGATATATTACTTGATACTGGTAGGCCATTGCCATCTCTGGTTGAAATGCATAAACCCCCCTGTAGATGATCACAGATCAAAAAAAAAAAAAAAAAAAACACCAAAAAACCCAAACCAATGTGTTTGAAAGAAAATATTTTAGGTATTCAAATGAAATTCACAAAAAACATTCCAAAAATAAGGCAGAGCCTGAGTTCATGTTTGCTCTACATGGTCTACAGTTTGTTCCTGTATTAAGATAGAAAAAAAAAAAGGAAATTATTTTAGGTGAAGTGTTAGCCTATGTTCTGCTGATTTGATGTATTAGCTTGTAAGTAACTATGCTGCCAAGTAATTCTGCTCTGTGTTTTGTGAGTTTAAGTTGTCATGGTGACTACAGTTGATCTATAGGTGTCTTTTTCTCATTAAAAATCTGAAGAGATATTTTTAATAAAGCCAATAGGAAAATGTTTTTAGTTTAAAGTTTAACTCCTGTTAAATATTTCCTCTTAATAATATGCCAAAGCTTTTCAAACCCTCTTGATACTCATTCCTTCCTGCACACATTATTTTCTTTACAAACAGAACATTTTATGTTTAGTGCCAATTACTGATCTTGCTTAACTTCCATATAAACCTGGCTGACGTCAACACGAATGCACAGGTGTAACTTCCACAGAACAGCAATCAGTCAGCCACAGTGAGTTAAGAACTATGCTATGCAATAACATGCCATTAAATAGCATGATTGCCCCAATTCAGAATGTTTTAACAAGTTGCACAAGTTTTAACAAGTTTATCGATTTGTCTTTGCTGATACTTTCCTACAATTTAGTAATTTCTGATAATTTAATTTTAACCATTAAGTAAAACGTTTACCCTTTATGCCCTAAATGAGAAAAAAAAAATGCCTGGAGCAAAGTTGTTCTGCCTGTTATTTGTGTCACAGAGAAACAAAAGTTAATATTCATTTGCTGGCTAATCTTTGTAACATGGAAACGTTTTGCTTTCCAAAATTAGGTGGTTGATTCATGGTGAGTTATAAAAATCTCCTGTTTGTTTGAGAAACAAATCTGAACTGGCAAAATATTTAAAGCAGTGTTCAGCAACTATCATGAAACAGGACTACAGAGAAAAATCACATAACAGGAAGAAATGCTCCTTTTAAAAAATTATCAAATAAGAAAGAGCTTCTCACTCTGAGGACAATTAGAAGGAAGAGCATTGTTACAATACAGTGATTCTGTACCTTTTAAAACTGTTGAAATTAACTCTGACATACTAAAATAGTACTACTGGTGGAAAAAGTAATAGTGAGAAAGTGCTAATAAATCCAAAGAAAACATGATACTTATTTGTGAAGCAGAAGGTTTGATGGCTCTGTAGTTAAGGATGCCTTGTGGCTTTTAGAGTTCTGTTTATATTTCCAATACACTATGCAAACTTGCTTCAACTAAAAAATACATGCAGTAATGGAACCACAGAGGAACAGGCTACACTGTGAACAATGGTTCTGTGACACAGCCACTACAGGGTTGTGTCCCCAGAATGGCAAAGAGATGTCAAGTCCATTGTCCAGATTTCTTTTGCTGTACAAGAGACATGCACCTCTCTGCACAAGGCAAAATAAACTTAGCCTATCATTTAGGGGGTGAAAGTAGGATTTAAATGGTAATAGGTCTACTATTGACCTTAATTTCACTGCAAATTGGAGTTCTCAACATAATGAAATATACAAAGGAAGTTAAATTAGTGACACAAAAGCGATAAAATAATCTGCAGGCACCCGTCCTTGAGATAATTTCCTGGCCTTCACTATTTAGAATATAGGGCATCTATGTGAACCATTGACTATAGTGATAAATCTGGTATATCAAGGGCAACTTTTGCCCAATTATTTTACACAGAAATGCTCTGCATCCATTCAGACAGACCCAGCTGCACGTTCCACCGAATGAGGGTAAAAGTGACCGATACCCAGAGCAGTGACTGTACTGTATTCTCCCACCAGCCACGAGCTACTTTCAGTTTCTCCAGAAGGCACCCACAGGGTGGCCACAAGCTGAGTCACTTTAGCAGCCTGAAGGAAATTAAAGAACTCTTCAAAATCCAAGTAAACAAAAAATGGGATAGGGCTCTCCCTAGCTCACCTGCCTACACTGACTCACCTCTTGGCTACTGCAGCATCCTGCTGTGACAGGGAAGGGAAGGAAACATGCAGCCAAGAGCACCCCAGTGTAGAGTCGGTGTAGTCCAGGGCTTTACTCTTAATGACACCTCAGGGTGTCATTCCAGTCTCAGAGGAACATAAAATAGGCTCTTCCTTACCAAAGCTATGCCTTATGAACATACAGGCTGTGTTTTTCTGAGCACAGCATGACCTTTAATTACATCTCAGGTAAGAAGCTCACTTGGCACCCTTAGTGTGAGTTGTACAATGAAGGTCTCATGGTTGTTGCAATCAAATAGTTGTTTTCTTTTGGGGAATTATGTACCTTCTGAATTCATGTGATAGTACAAGCCAGCACACTAAGAAACAGAGGTGTTTCTGGTTTACAGGCCACCCAGCTTGATACCTATCACCTTCACTTTTACAAATTAGATAACCGTCAGAATTCTGTTTACTTCCAGCAACAGGTCCAAATTAATATGCTTTTTTATTCAGGTGGTCTTTACACAAGGACTCAGAGAAGAGGCACCAGTAAATTTAGATGTAGCCAGAAACTATATTTTGAAAGGAAATCAACAATTTGGAAAGGCCTTTGCCCAAGGTCATACCTAATGTCAGAATGAGAAAACACTGCATTAGCTGAGTAATTTTTCTGATCTCAGTAAAGGAAAACCTTTCAGTGAATGTATTCAGTAAAATATTTCTTTTCTGTACCTATATTTGTAGAAAGATTGTTTAACTAAACATTAGAGCCTTGAGATGTGCTCATGTGCAGGACTGCATCTGTGTATGCTGTAGCTTAGATTAGCTACTAAGCCAATTCTGCCTGGAAAAAAAGGTAACACTGAGAAATATAATAGATTGATAAAGTGTTGGCAAAAGAGAAGCTGGAAAATAAACTGTAAGGGGAAAAAAAGATAATGAGAGAATCTACGTAACTTTAATTAAGCAGAGCAACAAGGACTTAAAATTTGAACAGAAGGTTGATTAAAATTTAGTATATGGACTCTCCAAACCAAGTGGCATGAGGTGAGTGCATTTTGAAGCACTGGTAAATCTACAAATGAATCTGCTTCTTTATCCATTTGGTAACTTTTTCCTCTATCCCGGGAAAATTCCAAAACTGCTGACAGGCCCAGCATGGAAAACCATTATTTAGAACAGTTTCCCATGTAACTGTTTTCTTACCTGTACATGCACTAATGATCAAACACAGTTCTTGCCCACATCTCTTTTGAAGAAGGTTGTATAACACTAGAGGCAACTCGGTAACGTTATAGAAACTTTGTAATCTTTCCCCCTTCATGAGCAAATATTAGCTTAAACATAAAAAGAAGAAAAGTAGAAGAATTAAACTCTTCAGAAAACATGAAAACTCTTCAGAAAATTCTTTTAAAGAATACTTTTTATATTATCATAATGTTGTTCAGAATGTAGTGAATGACAGCCCTTATTTACTTGTAAAAGCATATCGGAAGATACGATCAAGACTTGAAGACGTCAGTGTTCACTGAGCATGAACATCCATGTTTAATGCAGAATAAGAAGAAAAGGTGAAAGTTTCAGGCATGTTTTCAGGATAATAAATTTTTGGGTCATAACCTTAGTCCAGACATGGTACAATTTAACAGAGAGCCCACACTCCTCAGCAGTTCATCACTGTTTTTTGAGTCTTCCTTGAATGGGACCTAAGCAACCAACAATTTTAAATGAAATTATAATCCTACTGAAGTGCTACCTTGAACCCACAAAATGAAAGTCTTTCTTTCTTTTTTCAATATACAGGAGAATCCTAAGAGACTGTGGACAGACTCAAATATGAGTAAATACAGTATAAAGATTGTGAGGAACAAGCCAAGGGTTTAAAAGCATTTTGATTGCTCTCTAAAATATGAAGTTTCACAGAATGGTATAAATCAGTCAATCAAACACTTTTTATAAAGCACGGTTTATAATTCTTTTATTTGGAAAAAGTAAAACTAAATATTTTTACATATCAAAAAAGCAAGATCATCTAAACAAATTGTAGGCTGACCACCTGCTCTGTGTCAGAGAGAAATTAATTCCCAAATTACAAGGCTAAAACATCATACCCCTTTTCTATTAGATTTTTTACAGATAATTGAATCCCCCTTTTTCATCAAACAGAAACCTTACTGAAATAATTTAATGAAGAATTCTAGTCTACTTTCAGAGCAACTTAATAACTAAGAGTTGTACTATGGCAGACACATTTTACACAGATGAGAAGAGAGGACTAAAAGTCAAGAAGAATAACAGAGAGAAGGTTACAAAAGGAATTTTCCCATGAGCTTTTTGCTCTCTGCATGCTATAAACCTTCTCATCTGAGAAAACTCAGATGGTCACATCATACCAAAAATTACCAAGTGAACTGGGGATAGGATAGTAAGGGACTTTGCCAAGCAATGACACTGTTTATGCACTCTCGTTCCCTTGATGACAGTACTGCGTTCGCATAGTAAAACAAATTTTAGAGGTTTTCTTTTCAGTAACGATTGAGAGAGAAGAAAGAACTTAATGAACTAGTACTGAGAGAGGCCTAACTAAAACAAAGGCTAAAAGCAGAATCAAGTATGTCGTGGTATTTTTTCTGATTCATGTACTTCCTGAGAATGCACAATATTTTCATTGTTTAGTAGAAGTCCATAGATAAATTTTATGGGTTTTTTTCCTCTTTAACAGCATATTTTTAATACCTTTTTTGTCACAGCCAGAACAGACTGTGAAATTATTTAATAGCACTGGTTTCACTTTGTTCTATTTCTACAAAGGTTTGGGGGGTAGGAGGGGAGGGAAGGGGATATTTTCTTATGCAGCAAAAGTAATTAGGTAACTACTCTTTTATGAAAGCTGTGCATGGCAGGTCTTCAGTTTTAGAGTACCAACAAAGAAAAACCTGGCACAAAAAATGGGCCAGCATTTCAACTTTCTGCTTTCTGATCTAACTATATTATATTGTATATGGAGCTGTCAGGAAGAAAGCAACCAGAACATATGCTGATATTGTGCTGGCATCAAAATGAAGATGTTTTTCTCTTTACTTTTTTTTCACATGAATGTAAATAAAACCCAGAATCTGTGAGGGCTTTTGATATTCATTACTGAGCAGATTCTTGCTCAGCTTTATAAAACAGTTGTAGTTTTAATTATTTTGACAACCTTGAATTTTTGCCCTGAGCTTCAGGTCTGCAGGAATCAGGACTCTCATGGCAAAATTGTTAACAAAAGCACTCTGGAGAACAATGTGACTTGCTTGGAAAGTCCCTTAGCATAGCTGCTGTGGAATTTCCAACCCAACCCAGTTGGCACAGAGGAGCTGTGAAGACAGTGTCTCTCTCTCTCTGTTGGACAGAATCCCCTGGGTACTGTGCTTAACAACCCTTGCAAGCTAAAAACCCAGTCTATTAACACAAAATTTAGTAGAAGGTGTTCACTATCAAATAGACATAAAACTTCATGAAGCCTATACAAGATATAAAACAGATGACAAAATGACCTCTCTGTCACATTTCAAATACCAAGAAATCTAAAACCCACTTAAAGTAAAATCACTAGGATTTCAAAGTGGATGTGGTAAGGTTAGCAATGAAGAAAACAGGTCTTTCGTACCAAAGTGCAAAGTGTTGGGCAACTTTCACCCAATTGCATTTGGTAATTTCCATTACTTCTACTGTATTTATATCTTTGTCTTCATTTCCCACTTGAATTGCATTACTGCCCAGAGGTCTGTCTGCATGTAAAGTTGTTTTTCTTTCAGAAATGCTCAGTCCCACCCCCCCTCCCCCAGCGACCTACTACAGCAGATGTTAACAATACTGCAGGAGCACTGAACACAGCACAGCCACAGTATTTGGCTCCTATTAGGGCTGCAGATGGGGCATCGTGTTAGCAGATTATGACCTCCCATTTAAGAAAGGATATAAATTTTTTTCAAATTAAGAAATTTTTCTTTTCCTTTAAAACCCATTTTCTTACAGATAGTTGTCCTGTGCTATTCATATTCACATTAGAAATTTTTTTTTTCGGCAAATGCTCTCCAGGTTGTTAAATTTTTATTGTGAAATATTTTGAGTAGGACATAGAGCATCGCATCTCTAAAGCAGAATAGAAACAATAAACTGCATACACTTGAAATAAGACAGTTTTTCTGTCTGCTTCAATCAGTTTATCACAGCCAGCAATCACTGCACTCTGCATAAGGTTCTACAAATATTGGGGGGAAATCCCCAACTTCTTTATATCAAGAATGTACCTAGAATTCATGGATAAAAGCCTTTCCAAGAAAAGATAAACTTACAATACTTTACATATAAGAAGCTATTTTTTATGTATTCACTTATCCCATCAAAAAACCCCCACCACTTTATTCAAGATCAGATAGCATCAAAGATTTCCATATTGTAACTCCTGCTTAAATAACAAAAGTATTTTTGAGATACCCTTCTCCAAAAGGTCAATAAAAAAGAGATGTTATTTGTGTTGAAAGGTATTCAAAAGAAAAAAAGTTCTGATACGATAAAGGGGGTTATTTTGGAAGAAAATGTGAAATATATTCAATAGTCAGAACATCACAGAAATCACCTGTCAGCTTCCTCTGGTATTCCTAGAGTTTATGACTAGTATGCGCAGTAGAAACATTAGTACCAGATGTTTGAAATAAGCCAAATATTCTCAAAGCAGAAAATGGAAAGAACTCCAAAAAGTTAGGAAGTCTATTTTACACAAAGTGAAGCACACATTCATAAGCCTGATTTATCCATTCCTAACTTAGCTTTTAACATTTAGTCTTGCAAATTTATAACTTTCTTTTATCCTAAAAGGCTACGTTCCAAAATGTATAATTTTGTGGGTTTCTGCTCAAATTAAGGAACACTTTTAACTGCAAGTCTTATATATCAAAACTTCATTGACAAATTTTAAATTACAAAAAAAATGGACCACTTTTGTAAGATTTCAAGGAGGCAAACATCTTGCTCCTGAAACTGCAAGCCACTAGTCATCTTTAATAACCACTTTAGAGAAGAAGTCTGACACCATTCTGCCCAGCCTTAATTCACATCTTGAACATTGAACAAATTAAAAACAAATAAACAAACAGAACCTCTTTCTACAATTGACAGCACGTTTATCTATCTAGAGCTAAAAAAAATAAATATTTGCAGAGCTGCAATGACCCACTTCATGCTGTCAGACAGAAGTTTGGGACCAAAGACAGTTCTACTTACCATAAATCATTGTTTGCATATTTGGAAATAAACTAAGTAAAACAAAACATGTTCCTATTTGGACCTGATATTGCACATATGGTATTTCCTGATGCAATATGGGTCTGTCTGGTCAAATTTCAGGTTTGGTAATATGGGAACATTCTGGATTTTCATAAAATTGTTGTGAAACTGATAGAATGGTAGTCCTGGAGATCTTTTCTTGCTTTTCCAGAAGTACTTCATATGGATTTGCATCAGATACGGTTAATATCTAGAAGATGACAATCTGGAATAAAGTGCACAGGAATTGGTACCCACCTCACTGAGCTCAGAAGGTGCTTGGTACTTCCACACCAATGCAGTAAGGCTGCTTCAGCAAAGGGTTTTGAGATGATTGTGGACCAAACTCTAACACAAGGACAAATGCAGAGTCTCCCTAAGTATTTGTTCCCTCTAATGATCATCTGACTTTCAATATCCTTGCCCTCACTTTGGAATCTTTAACATAAATTGCAGATGTTTTTATTTTTTTCCGTTAAACCACAATCCTTTAGGAACTGTCTCAAATGCTGAAGAACGTCAGATACATGTTGCAATGGATGTGACAATCTACTGAATTGGCACAAAGGGTCTTCAGTGACAGTCTGTTTACAAGCTGAGCATTATTAATAAAGGACTTAAAACTCCCTCAGTCCCTCATGAAATTAGTCCATGAAGGGGGTCTGGAAATTCAGTTTTGGAGCTTATAGAACAATGACATTTGGACTTATTCATATGGAAGGGATTAAAACTATTTTTATTCAGACTTCCTGCTCATTGCTTCTTCCACCAGAAAGTCCAGCAGAGGAAAAATATAAGAACTGCTCACATGAAGGCCCACACTAATGACAAGCTGCTCTCTTGGAGATTGCTGGGAAGGAATCTGTTGCTTGCCAACCGAGTTTCTCCGTGTTCAAGAATTCTTCACCAGTGGGTAAAGCTATCCATTTAGGCACAGCTGTGTGCAATACATCCAGCATTGTAAGGATTTTCCTGGACAGCTTCCACATAGATGTCAAGCAACTTTTCTCATGAGATTTTGGAAGGATTTTTAATCATCTGGGATAAAAGAGTATGATTAAAGGATGGCTGGCTCAGCTGGTGCTGACAAATATACTGGCATCTGCCATACCCTCCTCCTGAAAATTCTTTTCCAAGGGAACCAGATCAGTAACAGACTGAGCAATAGGGGGAATATGTCTTTCATGGTCTTTGTGGTAAAACCTTATGGAGTTTTGAGATATCCCACTTGAAGAGCTGAGGCCCAGACAGAAGGATCCCTGTAAGCAGGAAATTAAGAATGTCTGTTGCAGGGAACTTCACAGAGACAGGATCCATGTGGTTTGAAGTGTAAAGTCTCTCTGTTGCCTTGCAAATCTGATGAGTATTACAATAAACCTAGATCTTTTTGGAAGGCACCAAGGTAAACACCAAGAAACTACAGAAGGAAGTCCAATGTCACTTTGTTTTACAAATCTGTGTTGACTGTCACATGGTGTTAGAAGGCTGGATAATAAATTCAACTAAAACTATTCACTGATAAGCATGTATTTGCTTTTAACTAATAAACTAATTTTAATAGCTATTTTAATTACTAAAATCTGATCAAAAATTAACATCTTTAAAATGACAGGAGATTTCATAAATTACTTAGAACAATCAACACAGCTTAAACTACACTTGATCATTAGTTTGCAATTGTTCAAATCTTCCCTCTAATTTATCAAAGGGGTTTCTTAAATGTTATGGAAAGGCCCTAATTGTCATGGCATAAGATAAACACAAAGTCATCCATTGCTGACTACTGAAAGAATCACAAAGCCAAGTTTGAAAATAATTATTTAACTCAGGGACTGAGACATCAGCATGGGAGCCATAAGGTGGAATTTTTTTCTATCCCAGTAGATACTTAATTTAAGTGCAAAATGCAAAAAAAGAGACACCATGAGGCCAAGTCCAAAATACCTTCTGATGCAATGATTACATAGTTTTATATCAGGTCAGATCATTTGAACTAAGTCATTTTGTTTAATTGAATAAATGTAAGAGACCTAGGGTTTGGGGTTTTTTTTTAAGTTTTCAAATAAACAGATGAAGATAAATATACACATGTAGTCTTCTATAAGTACCATGAGAGATGCCAGCCAAAAATGAATTATCTGAATATTGTACTTAAAAGGAGTAAAGTACTATTTTGGACATATAATAAGGGAATCTTAAGTAGATATAGAAGTGATATACCTCTGCTTCTGATCCTGGAGAAGTAAGGAGCAAAAACTCAAAAGGAGATGCATTTCCATCTAGCAAAATTATAGAAGTGGATGAATCAAGCTTAAATCAGAGAAAAGAGTACTAAAGCTTTTGTAACAAAAATTACTAAGCATTAAATAATTTAATTTATTTTATACAAAAAATTATGGTAGAATCTTTATCGCTAATCATTTTACCTTTTTTTGCCCCCCAGAAGTTATTATTTATCTAATAATTGCAACTGAATCTGAAATAGAGGTTTATTCTGATTAACTCTATGCACTCTATAACCATTCCTAATTTTCTGCTTTGTTCAGTTGTAAATTTCTGCATAAGAGGATGGGAAAGAATTGATTCTTTCACTTGGAGCAGTGAAAAATCTCTAAAGTCATTTGTCATCTTTTAAAATTACTGCACACTGTGAAATTGTAACATTCAGATTCCTTCTGCAGTATATAATTTGATATTGAAGTACTGCACCATGTATATGACAAAGGTAATATTAACAATAATACTACTTGTGCACTACTTCTTAATTGAGAGAAACACACAGAGCAGCACCACTCTTGAGAGGTATGTAGCATCTGTCCCAGCAGCTGGGCTAAAGCTTCTGCAGAGCTATGTGGTAGAGCTTAAAAATTAAACTATACATGTTAAAGAAACGTTATTTTGAAAACTGATTCAATAACTGTTGTGTATACCACACTTAAACTTTTGATTACGTACCCTTAAAGAGAAAAGTTCATGAATATGTCCAAGTTGCTAACTAACTTGTTTCTAACTTCTTACAAATATGTGGGTTTTTTGTATATAAATACAATCATTCCATGTACTGCAGACATCTTAATGTTTTTCTGTTCATTGGTGGGAGAACCAAAGTAAAAATAACTCCATGTTCAATCCAAATCAGTCTTGGATAAAATGTTTATTTACCTTGCATTAACTGATACCGTGAAACCTTGTGTCAAGAGTTTTCAACCTTAAGAGACTGTTTTCTTATGCAGAGTTTCCTCAATTTCATTAGACTTATAATGACCTCTAATGAGCACAATATTTGCAGAATCACATTTTTATTTAGGTAAAGCAACAACTTTAAGGGGAAAAAAAATGACTATAAAGAAATCAAACCCCCTTACCAAACCAGACTGCAAATTTCTATAATAGCTTATTTGGGCAACCTCTGAAGGCTACTTCACAGAGACGTTTCAGACATCAGTGC
Organism: Cettia cetti; assembly: GCA_013401135.1. Classification (NCBI taxonomy): domain Eukaryota; kingdom Metazoa; phylum Chordata; class Aves; order Passeriformes; family Sylviidae; genus Cettia; species Cettia cetti. The sequence continues at coordinate 82,794 of VZUI01053521.1, forward strand.
TCCAGCCTACAAAATACCATATTAATAGATCTGTTCAGGATCTACACAACATCTTGGGACAGTGATGACAGCAATCCAGTTAATCCAGTCACTCTATATTCTGTGAATATTCACTATACAAAATAAGGAGAGTTTCATTATGAACACCTCCACTCCTGTTGTTATAAACCAACCCTTTTTTTGTTACAACAGCAGGTGTGCTTTTAGACATCAAAACATGAAGAATTTGCAATGTATGTAATCTATACTGTTTCTCTATTAGTTTGTATTTCACTTAGTTTCATAAGACGCTTCTCCAGAGTGTCTTCAGGACAGTTAAATAATTTTGCTTTCACTTCTACATTTAATCACAGTTTATTTACCAGCAGAATAGATACAAATTTGTAATTGGTGTGTTAGCCCACGCTAAGTTTAGCTGGAGTCACATTTCATCTTCAAATGAGAGGTGGTAACTGCTGGCTTCATTGACCATGTGAGCAGTTCTTCCATTGCCAAGTCAAACATTAATTTCAACCTCCTTTGACAAGTATTTAAATTAATTTATTTGACTGCACTATAACGAAGGAGAACTTAGTGCTACTGAGCTCTCTCTGGGAGACAATTCCTAACAGCAAAGACAGTAACCACCATGTAGTCTTCCCAGTCTTTTTGAATTGGTTCTACCTTTTAGGTTATGCCCCGTACTGCAGCCCTGATCTATTTTCTCCATCTGGTAGGTGAGATTTAGTACATACATAATGTGTGATATAAGGTATCCTTAAACATTATTATGGTCTTCACGTCACAGTAATCTGGCATGCAATAGGAATCTAAGGAAGCTAGGAGACATACTGAAATGGCCTGCTAAATTGACCTATTGATAATAGTCACAGAGGCCTTTCCATTTCTCTTTCAGATGCTACAGAGGAAACAAATCACAGTGGGTGGAAAGCAAAATTACGCCAACACCACTATCTCTTCAGTTTGCATCTGGTAAGTCTTGGCCCATAAAATGATCTTGACACTGTGGACATCCACCCTGATGTTAATAACTAGAATCTGACTTCCTGCCAAAAATAGCCAGCCAGAACTACCATTCAGTCTAGGAAATGTCTGCCAAGGAAGCCCCTCCACAGTTCAGGAGAGCAGCAGGAAGATGTGCTTCAGTGTGACATTTCCCAGAACAATGGACTTCATCAAGATGAATATAAAACATGGATTGAGGAAATTAGCTAACTAATGAAAACTGCAGTTACATCAGCAGCTGCATAAGACTGCCTCATGTCAGCGTTCTGCCTTCACTGCAAGTCCTCCATCCAAGATCCCAAATCTCCTAGTAAGAGCAGAGATTCCTGCTGGTGAGAAAATTCACACTTCACTCTTCTGCTAGGAGGAGTCAGCGCAAGATAGCGGTCAAAACGTTCTTCTGTCTGAGGCACGCGATCCATTTTCATTTGGTGCTGTTCACACTTGGTGCTGCTGGCACTGCCAGTCACAATCCTCAAAGCCATGAAGCAATCAGGCAGCACAGCAAGCATTCTATCTCTACTAAAGGCCCACAAGAGATAGATAAATAAGCAGGCAACTGGTGTCAGGCAAAGAGAATGGAAATATATAGAGCCACTACCACAGAGACCAAATAATGAAGGAAAATTTACAAAGCATTGCCAAGATGAGGAAGTACAGAAAATGCCAAAAGCACAGAAAGATAATGAGACCAGAGCTCTGAGGGTTTTTTCAATAAAATAACATGGCAGAACACTCTGTTGGAGACAAGTAGTTGTTTCAAGAAGTACAGATATTTACAGAGGGAGAGAAATGATGGCCCATTATTTCAGTTTTATGCACAATAATAAAAACATGATAGGAAAGTGCAAACAAATTCTGCATAAAATGATGAAATCTTGGAGCTTAAAGTTATGGGAAAAAGAAGGAAAAAGGAAGGAGCAGAAGAAACAGTGTGAATGGCAATTAAATCAGAAAAGATAAGGCATAAAATGAATGAAATTAACATGGACTCGCAGAGGCAAAGCCTGATGAAATTCACTATTACATAATTAAGGAATTAGCTGAATGTTGCTCCATCATTAGTTAGAGCTTCACAAACTAATAGGGAGAGTTTATTAGAGGGCTGAGGAAAGATATCTTTGGGGAGGTAAAGAAGTAAAAGATCTCATATCTAATAAATCCATTTATAAGAGCGTACATGTTTAAAGCGTAACAAAATACAGCCAAAATTAATTTGCCCAAAGAGAATCATGTCAAAATGTTTTTATTTTCTTCTTTGCTAGACTAACTGGTCTAATGCGTACTGTGTAGGTGCTTATGTAATATATTGACTTCAATAAAGCCTTTCCTGCTGTCCTTATGAGACACTCTCGTAAAGTAAGAAAGGAAATACAACTTGATGAAATTACCTAAGATAAGGATATGTCTCTGGTTGAATAAATAATTAGCAATGGTTCACTGCCTAAGAAGAAGCTGGGTATCATAAGACCCAGCTCAGATCCACTGCATATTCTCTTAAATACAGAAATAAAGCTCAGTGGTAAGAGATTATGGAAGCCATCAGAATGGATAAAGTTGCAAGTACATAGGAAGTTATGTAAATATTTCATTTGGAGTAATGCTCTTCATCACACAACATAACATTTAATATGGACAATTGAAAAATGTTTTAGAAGATGGAGGCAATGGATAAGGCAGCAACAGTACAGAAAACAATGCAGAAAGTATATTGAGAATTATAACGTGAGTAAGAATTGATGATAACACAAAAATGACACTCTTAGCCAGGTTATTTAAGAAAGAGTTGTGTATACAATAACACATACACCATTTTTCCAACATCTATGCTGTAAATAATTTGTTTGCCCAACTGCTCTCTGGGTGAAGAACCTGTTTCTAATACCCAACCTAAACCTCTCCTGACAAACTTCAAGCCATTCTCTCAGGTCCCTTTCCACAGTGCTGTTCTCCAGCCTCTCACTTCCCAGTCTGCCCCTACATCCAGGGCTGACCTGTCCCCCATGCAGAGTATTGAAAATCTGGGTTCATTTTCTCAAGTAAAGAGAGACTGAAAACAGAGAGGTACACATGGAAAAAGTTCTTATTAAAAAGTTGATGAGTAACTACTCCTTCACACACTGAGGAAACAAACATTTCAAACTGGGCATGTTTTTAAGCCTATCTCACTGTAGTGCACAGAGAATATGCAGAGAAGCTGAGTCAGGAGGTAGAAGCAGTCAGTAGCAGAAGAGAGTTTAGCCTGTGCCAAGACACAGACTTCAAGATTCCTACGGAAACCTTTATGTAGTCTGGTTTTACATCAGGTAATAGAATCATTAAAGCTGTTTTTCACATTCCAAGAGGATGGAATGTAAAAAGAGAAACCTGGCAACACAACAGTACATATTAATTTAGGCCCTGAAGGGACAATCATTCTGGCTGGATCAGTCTTGTTGAAAATAGTTTAAAATCTAAATGCATTTTTATGGGAACTTGGTAATTTGTTAATGCTCAAAACAACACCAAAATACTGTTAATTATTTGGGAACAATACCCCATTTACTGAGGTGAAATAGCAATTTAATTTTAATTTTTATGAAGCATGTTAAAGCACTGAAATCGTTTCTCCAGCATTAAGGAAGCCATTAATTTGGTTCTCAACAACGTTTTAAAAATTCCTTGTAATTGTCCATTATCAATAGAAAAGGTTACTGCAATACATTAGTTTTACACCAATGCATTCTACCTGTTTTACATAAAACAAAAGTTTCAGACTGTGTTATGCAAACCCACAAGAAAACACGTCTAGTTTACAAATTAGATGTTAAAAGGACCTGTTCTAGAAGTGAAAGATAATTTTTCTAAAGTTAGGGGATTCATAATTTAAGAAAGATAAGCTCAGCACAAAGTGTTTTTCAGTTGATGCCACCAAGATACCAAACTAATTTTCTCAAAAAGTACAAACATTTACACATGAATTCCCTAACAATTTTCATGACATAGCAAGAGGAACACTCTTTAAGGTCTGAACATGGGGTGAAAACTTCTGAGCTCCAGCAAGCAGAATGGCACTACTTGAGAATAGAATCAGAGAAAAAAAGTAATAATTTAGGTTAGAAAAGACCTTTAAGATCATTTACTCTAATTGTAAACATAACACTGCGAAGTTGCACTACACCATGTCCCTAAGTGCCACTTAATTTCAGATCCAGGCTTAATTTCTGTGTTGGGCAATGTTTCAAATACTAGATGAAGGTCTGGATGAAAGTCATCCAGCCATCCATTTCTGGTGATCAGGAAATTGTTTTACCTAATTTTTGCAAGCTGAAAAAAACCCACAACCTCACCAAAATTCACTTAATGACTAGATTTCTCAGATCCCTTTAAGTACCTTGAAAATCATACATTTTCACAACAAGAAATATTATTCATGCCAATTGAAAAATGACTCAGCAACTAATCTTGTAATGCCTCTTGAATTCCTCATTAACTCTAGAAAAGTTTGCTTGGGAATAGCACGAAACTGCACACCAGCAGTGTCTCGAACAGACCATCAGGCCAACATTAAATATTCAATATATTACAACAGTGTTGCTCTCTGTAGTCTACCTACAGATAACATGCAGCAATTACCACAATTTATGTCTTAGTGTATTAAGGGATGAGTAAGAATGTAAAACTAAAAATGACCACATTCTCATTAATTTCTTTGTCAGCTCACCACCTGCTTATCTTTACATTTCCACATTACTCATTATATTCTGTTACTCATTCTCTTCTTTTAATTTTCCTTTAATTTTATTTTTCTCACCTCTTTTTTTTTGGCTTCGCATTATTTCTAAAAAGTTTCTCACCATTCCCCCTTTCTCAATTCCAGAAACTCCTACTCAACTTCTCAGTGTTACTCTGCCACTAAAGCCACTGATTTTTGCACTGGTTTTCATATTTACATATTCACCACAATCATCATCAAGTTCAATTCTGATGGTGACATCCAATATTTAAAATTCTGACTTTTTCATCTGTGTTTCTGGGTGTGTCTACAAGGTCCATCTAGAGTGAAAGGGCAGATAACAGCTGCTGTTAAAACAGAAGCATCAGTGTAAACAACATGTGAGGATGGGATTCACAAATCTCTGTGAAAGAGCATTTCACAAAACTCCTTACGTTGAAGAGAAAAATGTCCGCCGCACTAAATATTATGAATTATAAAGGGATTTCTGACTTTAAAAAAAAAAATAGATGAAGTACAGAAATTTGAAGCAGCAGAAAGAGACCTTGGAGTGGAAACAGCAAGACTCAAAATCTGGTTTGACACTCACAGAAGTTATCCTGCAGTCATCACACACCCTGCATTGGTGCAGGCCTGTGGGGCACCTCAGTGGTTCCTGAGGCAGCAGTGGGCACACCAGCACTGACAAAACCATGCCTCCATTGCAAGATGTGTGCAGGTAAGGAAATGAGATTTTTTCAGACTTCACTTGCTCCTGCCATGCCCCACTTTCTGACTTGTCCCCTTCCCCATGTCCTTTCCCACTTACAATCACCAGCTACTCCTTCAGCCTTTCCCAAGATCCCCATCTCTTCCCCTCCCACCACCAGTATGCAGGATCATGCCCCTTCAAAGCCAGCAAGGCTTGACCACTCTTTCATTGTGACCATGAAATGATCTTCACCTTCAGCACCAGCTACATGCCCGGCTTTCCCTCTCCTCGCCTCACTGAACATCCCTCCACAGCCATCACCCCTGAGTTATCCTCACCTTCTGATTAAATTACTAATATTTTTTGCCTTTTTCTGAATCTATTATCAAAGTGTTCTAAAAGTCTCTATCAGTCTTCAGATCACAGTAAGGAAACCTTTTGTAGAAAAGGGTTTCCATCTGGACTGAGACTGTTAAATTAAAACATAGTACTAAATATAGTCATGGACAATGTTGGATTTACTCTCATTATAGCAAAGCATAATTTTCACGGTTCATAAATTGAGGGGCTGCTTTTTCATAATAGTACAATGATTTATAAATACTCTGCTCAGAATGCACCTATTATAGTAATTTATTGTGGATATAATTTTTATAAATATTTGACACATAAATCATATTTCTAAGATTTTCAATTTCCTTGCTTGCTCTTTTTGCAATCATCCAACATTGCTGATTTATGCCTCCTAGTATTATAGTCATAATTTCAAAGTTTAAAGATGAAGCAATTGAAAATAGCTCTTTTTCTACATTTTCATGTACAGGTCTTGTTAAAACCAAAAATTTTCTAAAGTCCCCACAACAAAACATAATGCCTTGCAGAGACACATAGGGAAGCTGAAAATGAGATATGCTTGATACCAGAAAAAAAAAAACAAAACTGTATTTGTCTGGTTAATTTTATGTTGGACAGACAAATTTTACACTGAGATCACAATATACAAATGAGTAATAAATATATATAAATGAAACTCTAGAATTTTATTAAAGTGTAAGTGCAAATTGATGTACACTAGTTAAAATTCTAATTAAGGCTAGCATAGCTAAACTTCTTATATTAGTCAAGTGTTTATTTCTAAATGATCCTGTATTATTCATTAAGTCCTTTCTATTTCCCCCTTTTTCCTGCTGAATTTCAGGTTTCCATTCTTTGAATAAAAACAGATTGCCAAAAAAGAATATTAAATCAAGTGGTACTATTTTACACGTAGTGTTGCAACAGCCAACTAAGTTCTTCTAAGACAACATATTAATAAAGCCATTTTTGCACACCAGTAGCTGTGCTCAGAAAATCACAGGTTTGTGTCAATGCAACCTATGCAGTTGTCTATAAAATTGATCTAAATTTCTATTTTTTAAAACAAATTTAAAACCATTCTTGAGTGGATAATTCAGAAAATTATAATGGGATAACAGTTTCAAAGCTTTTCATAAACTGTTTCTCAGTCTCTAATCCGGTTGTGTTAATTTTCTTCATGATTTGCCATTATTGTCTCATGCATGGGTAGCACAGTCACATAAAAAAATAGAAATAATTAAAATATACATTCTTTTTAATGTCTTACCAAATCCTGTTTTCACCTTCACATTCATTTAAAAATAAATCATACAGTTACCATTGTTAGGTAGGTAGACTACTTCTGTCAGTTTTTCTATTGTCTGCATTTTAATGTACATAAAAGGAGAAATTCTGAAGCATTAAAATAAATGCTTGTCATTGTAAGCTTTTTTAATGGAAAATTAAACATTTCAGAAGCCAGCCTTTCCATAATATCCAGTAATAAACAGAATATTGGTTTGGATTGGTCTTTACTGCTCTCTCCTGGTTTGGAAAACATTTTTTACTGACATATCCAATAGGTCCTTAAGGGCAAGGAAAATATTTTAAACAGAGTACATGCTGAAAAACTAAGTCTATGAAAAGAAAAAAAAAAGATATCTTTTAAATGTCATGTCTTCCTGACATACCCTGTTTTCATTCTCTTATTTAGTGAAGATAATTTCCTAGCAGACTAATAAAGACTGCTTAATGAGGCTCTCAGCACAGTGACCAACTCCAGAACACAGGATTCTGCTCCATGGGTCAATCAGGATTTCTTTTGCTTTATGCACCCATGGGGGAATTGGGAACCCAGACAGTCATCCTTTTTAAACCAATGCTTACAAGATCCCTGTGATCTTTCCAGGATTAGGACAGAAAATATTCAGCCTGGTTTGACAGGAACAGCTTTCTAAAAACCTTATAAAGGAAGTTCACTTTTCCTCTTCACTGCTGTGCCTCACTACCTCAGCCTCCCCTCCTTCCTCCACTAATTTCCACCCCAGATACAGAGGCAGTTGTGTCTTTATCCCTGACCCCAGGGAGGTGCTTAGCCCATGCAACATTCTCGCCATCACAGTGACAAACTGAGACAAATTAAAAATCTGCCTTTTATTTAAACATGCATGACAGGACATAGTGCCTTGCCTAACACCTGACCAAACACCTGTTCATCACAGGTTCCCTTCCATGGATGGAAAACATGCTCACCTGAGACAAGGCAGGTGCCACATACTCTGTGGGAAGTGCAGAAACGGATGCTTTGGGAAAGCTGAACCGGGCACTCATACCAGGTGATTTAAAACTACGACTTTCCAGAAAAGGATAATGCAAGCGAGGAGAGAAAATAAATCTCTCCCACCAAAACAAAGGCTACAAGGTCTGTGAAATAGGAGTGGCTCTAACCTTTTGCTACAGCTTATTCTCCCAGCAGCTTGAAAATATTAATCACTGCGACTCTGCAGTGGGCCAGTACTTTCCACCATATCCATTTTATCACGGTATCTTTCACCATCCAGTGTATCTTCTTCACTCATGGGCATTGTCCCACAGAAGTGAAGAACACAGCAAAACAGTTATTTTATGGCTTTTAGTTCTGACTAAACAGATTTTTAAGAGAAAAGTACAAAAAAAATTTCCTCCCCAAGGAAGAAATTTCATTCAACCTCAGATCTCAACAGAATTACTTTTTTACACCAATCTATTTCTCACTGGAATTCGTAAGTCAGCTCTTCTAAGGCACTGCCATTAAAAAAAAAAAAGTTTAAATCAACACAACTATGGAGAATTTTGGGTCATTTACCCATCAGTGTAGCCATTAAAGCTACACAGGAAGAAACAGAAGGAAGCACATAGGCAGAAAATACACCATCACTAGCAGGATGGCCGTGGCTATGAACTGTGTGCATGTTTGGCAAAACTGCAAAGTTTGTCATTAGAGCAAGGGGCGATAAAGAAATAGACTGATTTCAGGGTCTTCTTGTGGCATTGTGTTTTTATATTTCAGCCTTTCCTTAGAGCATGAAGTAAAGAACAACTACATCTTCTCTTCCCTGCCCACCTTCCTCCTAGATGACAGGAATAAACTGACATTCATTAAATTAATATGCTACATTAATTTTCAATTAAGCTATCACCAGGAATAATTATGTATAAGGTATGTGCACCATAATTGCAGTGCACAATTCGATACAAACCTCTCAAAGTTCCCTACACATTCCCTACACACAGTATAAAGATTCTGATAATTTGGAGCCACTTGAAGGCCGCTAAAATAAAGGGAGAAAATATAATTTTTTTATAAACTTCTAAACACCTGAAGTCTACAGCTTTCTATGCAGCCCACAGGTACTTGTTTACTAAGTTGCTGCTTCTTTGCCTTTTCTAGTGATTTGGTACCTTTCTACAGACACAAATTGGAAATGTGCCAACAGCAGCTATACCCATGCAAAACAAAAAGCCTGTTCAGTACATACTATATTGACTCCAGAGCATAAAGAGAGTAAGATAAAATTCACAAATAAGAAAAAATAAAAATCTGTTACCACAGTATAAAGACATATCTCATGTACTTAGTAAAACTCCTGAACATTTCAAGCATTCAGGAGAGGAAAAGAATTTTTTAAAAGGAAAGAAGGAGAAACCAAGTAAGTCTATTACACTGATGGTAATTTTTTGGTAGAAATGACACATTACTCTATTTTTTTAAGAAGCAACGAGTCTCTGGCAAAACCATTAAATGCTTAGAAGTTGAGAATACTTTATTATTATAGAGTACTATAACTAAAACTCACAAGTTTTTGATACAGATTCTTCTTACTCCACAAATTACAGCAGTACAAGCATTTTCTGGAAATCAGGCATCTGCAAACAATATTCTGTACAGCATATAATTACCTATGTGCTCTGTGATGGTACAGAAATAGTGTTGGAATAGTTTCTGCCAGTTGATTACAGTAGGCAACAGAATTTAGTATTTACAACCAATCTTAGTAAAATAAAAAAAATAATGAATCAGCTACACGTATTTTGAAGGACTAGAGACCAAAGGACTGGAGTGAGGAATTTCTTAGTAAAGGAGCATTCAAAAGTTACTGAGATCCCATCTAGTTAATTGCTGTTAATACAACATTCATAAACAGAAATGAACAAAGGTACTGGAACAACAGGGACAGTACGAGGAACTCTTCTCATACACAGACACCACAGAGAAGGTGACACCAGAGCTCTCTGAGGAGCAGGAAAACTGCTGGGTTTCACCCTTATTCTTTCTCTGGCTTTCAGCACCATGAGCCCCTATTTTTTTCTTCCTCTGGCTCAAAAGGAAAACCCTTGATCCAATATTGCATGAAACTACAGAAAATGTGCAGAACAAAAGAGAAAATATGCAGAACAAAATTTTGAAGCTAATGCATTAATACTTCTTAAACATACTAAGAGCCTTAAATCAAAGACATTACACAGCAAGGACAAATTTTTTGTTATTATCCAGCTGTCATTGATCTGGAAATTTCAAAACCCATGGGTTTCTTGAACTATTTCCAGGCTTTTGTGGACCCAATCAAGGTAAAGACACCCAAAGAACAACTTGTGACACTGATCCTTTTGCTTCCATTTACAGATGAGACCAGGAAGTCCAAAGTCATGCAACCCAACCCATTACCTAAGGACTGAAACAGAGTGCACAAAAATGTTAGCTTCAGTATAAGTTTTGATTAATAACCATGTAGATTCACATTTTAACAGAATTCATAGAAATTTGAGCACTAGAACACCTATTATGTCATCTTATGTATGCAGTTGACAGAGAAGGATTAGTTCCCTAAAGCATATTTTACATGACTTTATTCAGTCCAATTTTAAGTGTAGGAGCCATGAGGCTTCCATTTCTTTCTTTGAGAAAGCTGATTTGTTTATTGTTTGAATTAATTTCACCATATCCAGTCACAGCAAATATGCTCAAGATGCTGTTCTTAATAAAAATATGGAATGTCCTCAGTAATTTATTTTAGCATTAAAATAGCCAGTGAATAGCCAAGCTACACATTCTGTTGAAATACATCTTTGCGTGTAGCAGATTCTTCCTTTGATATTAATGAATGCAGGAATCTCTAAGTATTTGGCAGTCTTTTCTGATGCAATTAAAAATTTTTATCCTACTTGATGTGCTTTAGTACTTTAGTAATCAGTTCAATATGATCTGTAAGGTTGGCTTTTTTTTTACAGTTATATTTCTGAATTATTTTAGTTATTTCCAAGCACTACTGGGAGCAAGTACCAAACATTACACTTAGTTCCCACTACTTTTATATTTTTATTTCTTCATTAATTCAGAACTTGCAAAAAATTTGTAAATAAGTCAGAAATATCTTCTTGTCATTAAGTTTCCTATCTTGACACATAATACTGATCCCACTCTTATGTACAGTATTGGTAATATTGAAAGGATTAGTTGGAATAAATACTTTAATTTTTACATTAGTGGAAAAGCAACAAGTAAAACTACAGATCCACTGTAAATGCAACTTTGCTAATTAGGATGATACTTATAGGTACTTACTGAGTTCTAACACAACTCCCAAAAACATATACTTTTTAAGAGTAACTATAATTAGTACTGACTGTCATCAAAACATTGGTAAACATAAATACATATCAAACGTGGGGTTTGTTTTGGTTTTGGTTTTTTTTTCCTCTCTTCCTTTCAGGAAAAAATTGAATAGACTGCTGATTCAGTTACCTTAATGTAAGATTTGTACCCAGTAAAACCATTTTGCCTGTATGGACAAAAAAAATCACAGGATTCAAAGGACTGAGGCTAAATCTTCACAAATTTTGTATGAGAACACTTTTTCACTAGAGAAATACTTTCCAAAGTCATAAGGAAAATGAACACACATTAAAAAAACCAGCTCTTTAATATAGGATAACATCTGTATTTATGTTCATGATACAATCTTTATGACATACAGAGATTGTCTTTCTGTTTGAGCTGCCTAAAATATTATGCTGGTCTTGACCTTGGAAACATTTCTTAAGCATTTACTGTAGTATTACAGGGAAGATCTTTTGCCAGAAGAGTCATTGCAGAGCCATGGACTCTTTGGGGGCTTTCCATATTAGGGGTTTTCTCACTCTGGATTAAGCATGCCAACAGTATTTAGTTGCTGTTCTGTATTAAGAACTGATTTGAAGGAATGGACTTTGGAAAGAAATGTTGAAACTTCTTGTATTTCATTGACTTAAGTTCACTCCCACAAGACAATTTAGGGAAACATCCATTAAGAAAGCTGTTGCAAACTACCCAGTACTACACCAGATACAGAACATTTCTATATTACATTACCAAACATCAGAAAATATGCAATTATTCACCCACAATTCTAATGGCCCCAAACAATTGTGAAGAATGTGCATTTTTAATTTTTTTTTTAATTACAGCTTATAGGATAATTATCACAGATCCTTGGAAACAGTTACTGATATTTAAACAAGTGCATTCAATTAAAATATTAATTTAAATAAAAAGATATCTCTTGAGGAAAATATTGAATATCTCTTAATTGTCAATCAAAAGCTTTCTGTGAAAACTTTTTAGCTCCTCTTTATTAAAGTGCAAAATGTTTAATTTATTATATAAATTGCATAGCAAATACACACAGAAGAATCAAAATTAAGGTTAACAGTTATGTTATTTCACTTTCATAGTAACCTTTTAGTGTCCAGATTCTCCTTCTGCCCTGCAATTGTAATAGCACTGAAAGATTTTTCTGCATCTAAGATTAGTAGGACACAGTCCTGGCATGACTACCTGTCTGAACTTACTCCAGAGCTGCAATGCCAACTGCTACTGCACTCCTATCATATATGACATCAACAGTGGTGATCCAATAAATCACAATCCTATATTTGCTCTGGGACAATCAATAATCTTACATTTATTAACACTGTGGTTACAATATCCTACTGATATCACCCAGTAAGAGTTGGGGTTTTGTTAAAGTTGTCACCAGCCATACACAGAAGAGTGAATTATTGCAGATTTATTTAATCTTCCAGTCACTGCATCCTTATTCATAGCAGTTTGAGGAAATATTATTTCCCACTCAAGGTCATTTGGCCTGAAGCTGGGCCTTGATAAAAGTAACAAAGGAGTCCCCTGGGGTAGAAAGCAGAAGAAAACTAGATCTAACCCTGATCTGTAAAGGAATTCTACAATTAACTTTAAAATATAAAATAATTAGAAAGATGTTTCAGAGATCAAATTAATATATAAAGGACACTTTGAAGAATCACCTCACTAAAATTCCAACTTCTTAAACTTGAACCCTTAGTATCAGACGCGTCTTACAGATCATTAGGACTCTAAGCACTTGTTTGCACATCCCAGCAAGCAGGCTAGTTTACTCTGAAAGGTGTATCATTTCAAGTACTAAAACTGCCATCCAGACAAAACCAGCTAAACCAGCCAAGAACCATGTTCCACTTTTAAAGTTTTATAATTCCAGAATACACTGAGGGGCTTCGGAGCTGTAGGAAAACAGAACACACACACAAAAGTTTTCAAAAGCTACTCAGCCTCTCTTTCATAATAAAGACAATCCCACACAAAACTTTAGAGAATGCAGAGGACAGAGAAAAGAAGAAAAATAACTTTTATAAAGTCTCAGTATAAGTGGAAAAAAATTATATTCTGAGGACCGAAATCACCTAATATGTTACTTGGCTATACAACATTAAACCCTTTATCTTCAACAACTTTTTGTGTGCTTGCATACAAACTTTAAGTTAACAAATAGGACTAGAGGGTAAAGTTTGCAACATTTTTAGTTCAAAGTAATAACAGCATCACTTACCTAAAGATTGGTCTTTGGAGATGCTTCTTCTTGATTGTAACACAATCATCCATTTAAAGTGGGGAAAAAGACTTCTTCCAGCAAATAACTCCCAAAAAACCCAAGGAGTAATCAGGAAACTTGTTCTTAGCTACTGTGCTGCAGAGAGCACACAGAATGGTATTTTGGTGCTGGGGGAAGCCTCCCTCCCTCTTTCTGACAGTGGAGCAGAAAAGGGCCATAGAGGCCACGAAAGCCAGGCACAGCCGTGCGCTACCAAACCGGGCAGGCTGAGCAAAACTGGAGTCAAGTTGATCGAAGCGCTGAATTGCACTGGATCCCTTTCAACTGTGCAAGAAAAGAGGGGAGCTCTGCCAAGTGCTACCCAGGTAAAAATCTGTTAGATTATCCCAGCCATGAGAGTACTTCTTACACATACTGGTCAAAGTCTTAAATGCAGAGTCACTCTCTCTCTCTCTCTCTCTAAAACACACTGTTCCGAGGCTCAACTTTTTTTTTTTCTTCAAAATAAAAGTTGTGCAGCTGTTTCAGCATTCCCATGCGAGTACCTTCAGCAAATTTGTTCTGGTAAAAAAAAAACTGTATACAAATTAATGAAGACGGATGGATCTGGTCTGTAAGTCTGGCTCTGCTTCAAGAGATTGTAATTATTTTACAATCTGGCTTTTATTCACTCTGGATAACGTGTGGATATAACTATGCAAATTAAAGCACTGCTCATAATTTTTAGTATACATAACCTAATGACCTAGAATTGCTGAAGCAGAATATGGTGTTTGCAGCTGGTAGGACCACAACTACACAGAACAAACCAAAGCTACATCAGTGAGGAAAACAAAACTGACCAGTTCAGACAGTGTCAGCAGCAAACTGTTACTGTTTGCAAGATAAGATTTCAACATAGATCCAAACTGAAAATCTTGCTCTGACATCACGCTGACATAAATCAGGAAGAATTCAACCGCAGCGAACACAGGCTGTAAACAAAGCCATAAAGCAGAAGCGGCTGACTGTGGTTCTCGGTGAACTGAAGTCATGAGGGCTTCAGGTGAGACACAATTTCCCACACACGTCAGAGGGCTCATAACAAACCTGTGCTGGCACAGGTCTTGATGGGAAACATGGAACCCAGCCAGAGGAGCAGCAAACCAGCAGCAAGGCAGCACCTCACATGCAGCTGCACACCCTGGAAGCGTGTGCCCCCTTCCTGCCGAGGGAGGGAAGGTCCTGCCACAGGTTCCTGCCGACATCCCAGCACCGGAGCCTCCCTTGCTGATAGATTCTTGCAAAGCACTCAGTGTGTACAGGGTGGAGTTCCTGACATGGGGCAAGTAGAACCAGAATGGCTGAGATTCTTCTGCAATTGCAGCAGCGGTTAGGAAGAAAGGAGAAGAGTGCATAGCACTCTGGCATTTTCAAAGTTTGAGGTAAGATAAGGAAGTAAGATGTGTCTTAGGCTGTATATCATCATGAAAGTTCCCATTACTCTATGCACACATTATTAAAGTTCCCATTACTTTATGCATAAATTATTATTCAATTAACAATATTTTCATGGAATAACTCTATATAACAGAGAGGTAATGTATATTCTAATAATAAGAATTTTCACAAAGGGAAACCTGGGAGTTAGGTGGGTTTTATTGAAACAAGAAAAGTCTCTTCCTAGAGGTAAAAAATATTGCTTTTACAACAGAGTGATGGTGTCAAGTTTGGTTAGCCTGCAAGGACCCAGTAAGTGATCCTCACACTGTATAAAACAGTTTTTATTTTTATTTTTTTGGCACAGTTATGGAGCAACTATCTAAACAAAACAATGATCAGACTGTCATCACCAGTTATTTTGTGTAGTTCAGTTTTACCTCCCCCACTATTTCTATTCCTGAGAAGTAGAGAGAAATATATCTTCACCAGAAAAACAATTACCTGTGTCAGACTACAAGATCTTGAAGGATCTGAAGATCTTTATTCAACAATATGCAGCATTCAGAGTGTTGTCATATTTTTAAAGACCTTCATCATCTCATTTGTTCTTGTCTGCCAAGATTTACTATTTCCTTCATATAGTTTTCTTTCAGCATTTCAAAATAATTTGCTGCTTTTTGAAGTTCACTCACTCACTGATAATACACAAAGCTATAAATCACAAAGAAACCTTTTTCTTTCTGTTTCACATTACGTGCATATATTGCTATACTTCTGTTATTTAGAGGGTAAAAATCCAGAAAGTTACAAGAAAGAAAAAAATTCTCCAAATTCTCAATGAAAATTATACCAAATATGTCTCCACTGAACTCCCAAACCTAGCAGTTTTATTGGTCTAGCAGTTTTATCGGTCCTGAAAGTAGCAAATACCTTAAAACTAAATTTTTCCAGGCTGACTCCAATCTACATTGTTGTTCATCGTACTTCCATTCAAGAAAGGATTAAAAAAAAAAGTATTATTAATAGGAAATAGTAACAGAACTTCACTTTAGTTGCATTGGTTTTCATCTTGAAAAGAGCCATTTTTGACCATTTTTTTCATTCAACACCCACTGACTTCTTTACAATATTCAGAAATTATTTCTACATGTTAAGTATTCACACAAGCCCTTTGACAGAGGGCATTACAAAAACAGGTAGTTGATTAACAGGCCTGAAGTCTGAGTCCAACTGGAAAAATAAAATGCATAAATTTCACCACTCTTGGCAGGTTACAGAATTGGAGCATAGAGTAGTACTCCAATCTGTAAGCTATACTGGACCTGTTACATGGAATGCATTGAAGAAAGGTGCACTTTAATCATGAGGAAGGGTAATTATAATGAGCTTTATCTTTGAAAGCATTATTGTAATTTTAAATAAAGTCCTCTTTAGACAAGCTTCATCATATTTCTTACCTCAAGCTAATCTTTTTTAGGATTAATTAGAATGGTAAAAACCTATTTAATGTTGCTCTAGAGATATTGTATTTAATTTTCCAACACTGGATGAAACTCAAGTGGAAAACATCTAAATTATTTTTTCTCAATTTATTTTCCAATTATCGCTTGCCCATCACAACCAGTGACCACTGCTCTAAGTGATCCAAGTTATTGTATTTCATGTCCTATGCATATGTTAATGTGAACAAACACGTTTAGGACCAAAACCTTGTAATATTTTACCACTCACAGAACCTGAGTTTTCTAAACTTCAATACCTATAGCGACACTTAAGTAATTTAATATTTAATACAATGTCTCAGGGGAAAAGACTACATATGAGGTAGAACCCAAAATATTCTATTCTGCTTGTTTTAATACCACATATTGATCTCTAGCACTTTGTCAGAAGTCTAGAAATGCAATTATTTCTCCTATTTGAATTAAAAGCTCTGGGCAATTAACATGGTAAAATTAAGAACCAGTAATCTGTATGTGTCAGACACTTGATACTTTCTACTTTCTAGCTAAAATATCTTCTGGCTATGAAGATATGTGTAAACATTACTGGGTAGGGTTAAGACCTCTTCCACTTCTGTAGAAAGAGACACATAGGTGGGAGAATCAACAGCAAGGGGAGACAAAGAGAAATTACGAAGGCATGATCAACCACATACATGAAAAATAAATTATCTTTATTTAAATGGTGGAATATCAGTGAGAAAAATAACTGGCAAGCTGTACTGTAAGAATAGTAATTTTGTCAAAGTAGAACGATAATTTATCTAAGCAGCTTGCTGTCTCAAGGCCAACACTATTCAATATTTTCTTCAATGGTTTGGATGGAGAAAGGAGATATTCTTATTCCAAAATGATATTAAGCCAGTAATCTTTTCTGAATGTCCTTGGCAAAAAGCAGAAATTTTCAGAGAAAAAAAAAAAAAAAAAAAAAGACTATATAAAAAAAAACAAGCTCTACATACACATGGGAATAATCTGCAGGACAAGGGGCCAGTTCTTCAGAAAATGCATGGGAAGCAGCAGTGAATCACACACTAAACAATCACAGTCTCAGGCAAAAACAAGCATGACTCTAGGAGATTTAAAAAGGAGTATTGTCCAGAAGAGCAACCTCCCACTCTCTGTGTTCCTATGGCTCACCTGAAGCATTGTTTCTTGCTTTGAGGCAACACAATTCAGCAGATACATACAGGACTAAACCTTGACAAAACAGAAGTTTAGAAAACATCTCATGCATAAAGACAGAAGGTCACACAATTTGGCCTAAGGAAAAGGAAAACCTAATTAAAAATATTCCAGAACATAAATATAGCTGTGTAATTTATGGAAACAGATTATTTTCCTTACCCCTGTAGTCAAGAAATAACAAAATAGCTCATGGGGTTGTAAGTTGTGATAATAAAGCTTCCATGGTGAAAAAAATACTTTTTAAAGGGAAGTAATAAGGACATTTTGCTAAGGGAATCTCTTCTTGGAAACACAACTAGCTTTCTAAGCATAGATTTTTCAAAGGCCATATAAGTATGTGTCAGAAATTATTAGCCTTGCCTTGGATAAGAATACAGACTAAGTAAGCTCTAAATACATCATCCAATCTCATAGTTCTAAAATTCTTTGGTAACCAACTGCTATTATCAGTTTCTAACTGAACCTGCTAGTTAGTTTTGGATTTTAATGTGCATTAAACCATTTATCAGTCAGCTGTAGCACTTGCGCTTTTCAATCTTTCACCTATTTGCCACTTAATCCAAATTTTGAACTTTGGTCCCTAATTCTGGCAACAAAGAGTGACAATTAAAGCTTTAATCCATTAAACACCATTTCTGTTTTGCTTCCATAAGTATGGGGTATGGGGCTTTTCCATATTGTCCACAAGCAACAAGAGAACAAGTGGAGAGCTGAGGTTTGTGCATTCATTTTCTGCACTAATGAAGTAGTTCAAAATAAAGACAGCATATTTCTACATGCTTCTCTTCTTACAGGTTTGAAACACAAAAATTTAAAGCAGAATTTATGAAAGGAAGGCTATCTTACTTCTTACTACAATACTTTGCACCAGTTTACTGTTTAGTAAACTTGTTATGTAATTAAATGACTAAGTAAAGCATGAAGAGAGAACTTTCTATAGTAGCAAGTCAACATACCTTATTCAACAAATCCCTAACAAGGCTTTTATTTAAGCATTTCCAAGCATGTTGGAATAAATTCACTCAATTAAGGCTGTGTACAGATTAAGGATTCAAAGTTGGTGCATAAGAAACCAGAGTGGATTAAGCAAAATCTATCTGTTCCATCAGTGTCACTTCAGCAAGAGGGTCTTCTGAGGCTCTTTACAAGACAGAATAGCTTCTAGAGCCTTCCCTTGTGCTATAATGAGAGGGATAAGCCTCTCAGCATGCCCTTTACCAGCTTCCAATGTCCATGCAGCATCTCCAAATTTGCCTATAGCAAGCTAATAAAATTGTCTGATGTCCCCAGAAACAGGTTAAATGCTAAAGGAGATGCTGTGATTGCCTGCCCTGCAAAAGGTAATTTTATCACAAGCATGTCATGCTTGATATATAATATTACCTCTAGAACTGTGTTTGTGTAATGGTTTAAGAGCTGAATTACAGTTACCCACGTTCTTCATATTCCTCGGCACAATTCATCCTGTTAAGGATCAGGCTGAGTGGTTTTTCACCCAACTGTTATTCCAGGTTTGCATTATGCTTACTGCACTCTGAGCAGTGTAGGACAGCCTCAATTGGTTTCCTCATGTTGACATCAGCAAAACCCGCTCTAAAACTTCACCTAATAACTTCTCCAAGCTTGAGAAACCAGACGGAACCGAAGAGAATTGTGACTCATTCAGAATGCAGATAGAAGGGTTTGCAAATGTCACTGGATCTAGTGTGGTACATGTGCTAAAGCTCTGTGAAAAGAGTTGTGCAGACCTTTGAGTTCTGCTTTCCCTTTCTACCTTTCCTAAGTAAAACAAATTGTAAATGAAATTCTAAATTAAAATAGTTTTATTCTCTTACTTTCCCTGTTTACATGCACACACAAACTGAGCAGACACCTACGTCAATGCCGTCATTCAGGAGATTAATTTCCCTGCTAAGACTTTCCTGCTCAGACTGGAACACAGGAACTTGGCTTAAGAAGCTTCCCAGTGCTTTATTTGTACTTTTAGATTTTACTACATCGTAAAAGTCTTAGTAAAAATCAAGAAAAGTAGAAATAACAAAAAAAAAAAATTACAAAAATCAATGCCTTATGGGAACATTAATTTTCCTGATTAATAAAACTCTTCTGAAGAATGTGACCAGTACCACAGCTGTAGTTAATTGGATTCAACCTACTGGGATTTTCTACTCTGCATCTTCACTTAAGGGAAAGAGGGGAATGAGAAGAAAAGCAAGGGAGGGGAAATGAAAAGAAAGAAATTCCTTTGGGATATATGATGCTAAACTAGCACTGAGATATACAAGTCAAAACATGGCATTCTTTGGTTTTGAGCCAGTGCAATATTATTATTGGCCACAGTTGACGGAATTTCAGTCTGTATTGGAAAACACTGCAATTGATGTGCCATGTGTTTTCTAAATGTATACATTTAATGGTAACTATACACTGACAATTGAGCAACCAGTGACTAAGCATACTGCTGCTCTTCAGGGTGGAAAAGAGTAAAAAATCCCCAGAATTTAGTACAGATGGGCTGCATAAAATCAAGCAAAAGATAATTGCTAAACACTTTAAAGGTAATGATGAAAACAGATGCCAGGATAACTGTTTGCTACAATACTTAAAGATTTAAAAAAAAAAATTTAGAAATTCGAAACTGTTCAGAATGGAAAATGTGCTAAGTAAGCATGGCTATAGGACAATGTCAAAATCATGACAAAAAAAAAATCTGTTAAATTGCAGTTCCTCATGGAAGATATAAGAGCACTTAATAGGGCAGAGGCTATTCTAAAAGGAATTAGAAGATACATGATAGACTGCATCAATTTTCTCTATATACAGCAGTAGTCATCTAAATGTCTGGAACAAAGAGGCAAGAATCTATCATTAGCTACCTCTTCACTACACAGCTTTTTCTTTGTAAGTCACATTCAAATCTGTGTAGGTGGCAGAGTTTGAAAACTTTTTTTTTTTTATTTTAGGTTTTGAAAATATTTTGCTCTTTCATCATGGTCTCCAAGATCATGTATTTTGTAGTTTTCTGAAGCTCACTTCATTGAAATTGGTTAAAATACCCTGGTCCATACACAGTTATTGAGATTTTCTGGTTTTCATCATTAGATTACTGGCATTCAGTTTGACTGACACAAACTATTTGGAAGTATAACCCATGCACTTTCCTAGGGGAGTAGCAGTAGCTAGGACTTGTTGAAGTATCTTTTCTATCGGCTAATTGTTCTTTGCGCACACATTGCCATTGGGCAGGTAAAAAAAAAAAAAGAAATGACACAGCAAAAACTCAACAGGTGATTGATTACAAGTCATCTTATAAAACTGTTCCTTTGAAACAGCAACATTAATAACAGATCTTTGCTTTCTGATTGTCAAAAATTGCTTTTAAATTACAGTTTCACCATAGATGTCTTGAAATCTGACATTCATAATTTTTAAATCTTACAAATAGTGATAAATGAAATTCTGAGATGCCTAACATGGCCACAGACAGATGTCTTGTACATGACACAAATCTATTATTCTGAGACAATAACATCTTGATCATTCTATTACAAAGATATTCACAAAATTTAATGCATACAGTAATGATCCAATTTTTTTTTTCCTATCTAAATTCTATTATGGCCTTTGTAATACACAGTACTGTCTTCCTGAGACAAAAAGACACAGAATTTTTTATTCTCCTTTTACTATATTACCAACTTTATTTTCCTCCTTATCCTAGCTCACCATCCCCTCAGCACCCCACACACTTCTTCCCAAGTCTATTCACTGTGATGACATTTTTCCAAACATGCCAAATATATGTGTATTCATGACTGAAGATTAGCAGGAAGTTTATCTTTTCAAGCAAAACTTTACAGAGACTAAGAAGAAAACTCACTCTGTTATTTGGCAACAGCATTTCCAGAAAGGAAAAGTAACAAGGAAAGGAGAAATGTAGAATTTTATATATTAAATAGTTTTCTCTCTCTCCACCCCATAAATTTAATTCTTAGGATGACCAAATTATGTAAAACAAGGCTCTCTTGCTAATTGTAGTCCAGGCATGAGAAAACTCAAACTATTTCAAATAAACTGGTAATAATCCTCAAGAAGGGTTCCCTAGTGTGTTCATATTCAGGACTCCTTGGGATAAATTTTGACAGTCAGTCAATCTACAGTGAATTTGGCAGGATATCACTTATTTAGTCAACAAATTTTAAAAATAAAAATGATGCTTAAAAGTAGTTCATACTCACACTTTTTATCAAGGGTCAAAAGTTAGTCAGAAATATAAAACAAAAAGAACCTGACTAGAGAATGTGAAACACCAAACATTACAGTTTATAAACAAGGAATGACTCACAATTTCCTACTGTCTGCCTAGGGTTTTTTTTTCACTTTCCCCTCCTTCATGGAAATACATCTTTTATTCATAAATTAATAATCCCATTTCAGAAAAAATTAATTCCAAAACTTTACTACAACGAGAAGCTAAACCAAAAATTAAATATTCATTTTATACCATAATCTGTCTGAACTCATGGCTGAAGCAGACTAATTTTGCTAGTTAAATTCTCCAAGATGTTTGAATGTGGGTACAATGTAGTTGGCTTCATTATCCATGCAATTATTTTCTACATGAATTTAGCATACATGTAATGGGCTATGCCCCCAGCCCCAGAGAATGAGCTGTTTTGATTATCTGCTAAAAGGACAAGTTACTCACCAGGGCATTGTTAAACTCCATATATATATCATCTGTGTCTACGTAGACCAAATAATAAGTTACTATTTTTCATACCAAATCTTAAAATTGAACTAAAAGCAACAAAAGACAGAATTTTTAATATAATCTGTGCACTGGTAACTATTAAACTTCTTGTAAGTTGCTGCTGAATGGTAAGTTAAACCACAATATTCAGTAAGAAAAAGGTTTGCCGGTGTCTAATCACTTCTTGGCAACAGCTGGAAAATAATTTTAATAAGATGCAGATTTAA
This sequence comes from Cettia cetti, assembly GCA_013401135.1. Lineage (NCBI taxonomy): Eukaryota > Metazoa > Chordata > Aves > Passeriformes > Sylviidae > Cettia > Cettia cetti. Next base: position 105,534 of record VZUI01053521.1, read on the forward strand.
AATGACTGCTGTATAGTATTTTATGTTACCTGAACTGAAGACTGGGTGTATTTTCTGTCCTCCCAAAAGGTGTCAATTTTGTAACTTTTTTTTTGTAAGCCCTTAATCGAAGGTAGCCTTTGTTCTGTTTTAACTGCCCTTTTTGCTGTGCATCTGTGGAAAAAGACTGGTGTGTTTCTTTTAGCTACCATTTACCTAAGTGGCTCAAATAAAATAGGTGTTTCAGGTATTTTCAATGGAGTTCATTCAGGGTGTGTTCTTCCAAGTTTTGTCCGGTGGACTTGAGAAGTCTGAGCAAGTCTCATCTTTGAGATTTTGAAAAACAGACCATCTTTCATTCACACTGGGGAGAAGTAGTAACATTAGTCCCACTGATGTCAGTAGCATTCACTAAGACTAACTCACTGCCAGTGTGCTCCTCAAGGAGCAGATGGAGCAATATTCCTTAAATTTGTTTAATTTGTGGTAAATCATGCTCCCAACAAACAGAGCTATCAAGTTATGGTAGCTATTAACTAATCAAGACATCTGCAGTAGAAAATATAAACGTGCAATGTGAGATAGACTCAGGAAGAAACTATTTCTATTTCTTTAAAGAAACAGGGTTTGGGGCTATTGAAGTAAAGTTATGGGAAAACACACTTGCTACTGAATTTTAAAACTTTTCATGCCCAAGAGCCCTGAATTTGGGTATGACCCGTCAGATACTCTTCCAGAGATTATTAAAGCATACTGCAATTTTCCTTTTAAGTAACAGCAATATTAGCCATGATGATGCTAAACATCTCTCTATATAGCCATAGCCTGATGGCAGCACTAGCACAGCTCAAATGTTAAGAGAAGAGCCCTGAGCAGGGCACTTAGCACAGTATCTTCTGCAAGCCTTGGACTGAGATAACCAGGCATAGGTCAAAGCAACCCTTAGTGGCCAATGCTCCCCTGCCAGTATCCTGTGCCTCACTTCAAACAGTGCAGGCAGAGCTTGCACCGTTCTCCTTGATACTGCTACTCAATTTCTTGACACTCATTGCTTGAACTTCTTGTGTTCAGGTAATTCTTGTGTTCAGATTGAGATAGCTGCTCCTGTTCCTCAGTTTTATTTCAAGTAACCCACAATATTTTTGTAAGGCCACTAGAGTAACATTAAAGAGTTTAAATTCAACTATATAAAATGATTCTTTTGGTTCAGTGAAGCAACTTTACCCTAAAAAATACATATAAATAAGGAAGTATGTAACAAAGGTGAGCATTTAAGTATCATGTAAAATGAAATGAGTTCATTATAAATAATGACTGTGTGACAGGTGCTAAAATATAGTTGTTCATTTAGCAGCGCTTCTTAAAGCATGAGGCACTTATGAGTTTGGCATTTACCCTGATTCTATACAGACAAGCATCTGTGCCCACAGGACATTTGTCAGTAAAATTTCAATTACAATTATAATTTTTTTCACTTGGATCAATGCAATTTAATTATCCTTTTATCCAGATTAGTTATATGAATTCTTCCATTATGCTCTTCAACCTTTAGGAAATTATTCTTTTAGTGATATTATACACTAAACCAGCTCATAAACCATGTTAAAGAAAAACATTTCACAAAAACATATAGCCTATGGAAAATGTTATGGGCTACTCAGGTCAATTCTGCTAAAGCTGTTTGGTGTGACCATTTTTAGAAAAGAAAACACAGAGAAGACCAAGGAAATGCCAGGAACATCTCTCTATAAAACCATGTTGGTTTCTATTTCTGATAATATCTGTTTTTCCTCTCCCCTGTGCAAATCATCGTTTTTGTGATTTAGATTTTTCTGGTTTGGAAAACCACATCTTCAGGGAGGGATTCATGGGACATTCAGTGACTTTGCTGTGCAGAAGTTCATGTTACATAGCTATGAAGGAATAATGATCTGGGATAATGATGAATTGGGCTACCACATCACTTGGTATAAAAAGCAAGAAACATGACTGCAAAGAAGGGAGACACTGAAAACTCACAGAGATCTGCAGCTTTTTTGGAAACACCAGGAATAATTGCAGATTTAAATAATGTTTAACTGGTCTCTTCTAGCAATGGCTGCCAGCCATGAGGAAAAAAGACAAAGTAGGTTTAGTTCTTAGAATAACTACCTCTGATACACTTCACACCTCAGCATTATCTTGTTAGATCAAATAATGACACTATGAAACTCTATTTGCAGATGCTGACGAGAATTGCATTCCATCTAAAACTGAAAATTTTAAAACTACAAATCTTTATTCTTGAAAAGAATAAAGATGGGAAGGCCCAATCACTCATTAACACAAACACACAGTCCTGCTCCCTAAAAACAAAAATAAAACCAAATAAAATACTATCATGATGTGGGACAACTATCTCAGAATGATATGGCTGAAATACTGTATTTGCTCTTCACAAGTTTGATTTGCAAATAAAGATTTGATTTGCATTTCAGGTTGACATTGTAAACACTAAAAAGGGTACAAAACCTTTCAAGAACAGCACTGCGATGGATGTGTGGAGCTCAAAACAGGATTCATAAATAGTGTTTTGTAACCAAGAGAAATAATACAAGCCAAGACAACAATCAGCATTTCAAAAGAGATGCATGAACTGCAGAAGCCAGATCACTCTGTCAGTTTCCACAAGCACTAGCAGAGATTATATCTCCCAGCATGATATTTTAGTTGTTTTCATAAGAGCAGGACACTTCACTATTGTTCAAGTTTGTGACTACCTCCCAGATGCTTTCCCATGGTATTGCACTGCAGATGGTTTAACCCCATCATAAGTTTGTACAGCTGATTAATACATTAATATACCAAAGGTCTGACAATTTTATTGCAATTTAGGACAATTTTGAATTCTAATTTGTCTCTCACTGTAAATATACAGGCCTTGCTCTAAGTTTCTATTATTCCAAATTAAAGAACAAAAATGCACCCATGACAGAGGTCTTCAGAACCATGGAAACACCTTTGTATTCTGACAAAAAAACCTGATAATTCTTTGCCAAATATACTTTACAGCCAGTGTATGATTCTTAGAAAGTTGCTCTGAACTCTAAAAGCAATTATATGGATATGTTTCTCAAAGAATAAGAGAACAAAAGAGGTGATGAAGCAAGTCACTGTATTCATTCACAGTGATTAAAGCTGTGCAAAAATTATGTCTGAAAGGCAAAGCCACCACACAGCAAACAGATCACTCTTGCATTCTAATTTCAACCAACTACTATCAAAATCATACCTTCAAATTCCCAGGAAAAAATCCTTCTATTGGCAACTATTTTAAGGAATGAGCCCTTCTTGGACTCTATCTAAAGTGATGTTGACAACTAAAATTTAAATGTAAATTGGATATTTCCCCAACTGTGAAGCCACCTTGGTAACTTACACGCATCATGAGTGGTAAGTAACTCATCCTCAGTTTTTCTTACATTAATCTGAAGTTGTGACATTGAAGTGACATCAGAATGCATACTAGCCAGCTTCAATTTTAAATTACAGAAAATTAGCGTGTTATTGCTAATACTATATAAAGCTTTGCACACTTATGCCATATTGATGGTGGAAGCTGATCACAGAACATCCTTTGTTAAGTGATGTGAGTGGCATTTAAAGTAGATTAATGGCAATAACCTGGTTATTTTTCCTTTTTATAAAAATGTAAACAGCATGGACTGACAGATAGGACTCTGGGTTGGGATCTAAGAGCCCTGAGCTTTCCATGAATCCATGGACTGATCTTGAACAGGTCAATTGCAACCCAGACTGCCTAAGTCCAGCACTGAGAGCTGTTGAAATTTCTTCCCTTCAAATGCTGTTTTACTTTATGGACTACAAGTCTTTGCAAGCACTAGGTATTTTTTCCACCTTTGTTTCTTTTCCTGTATGAAGCAAACTTTTATTTCAGTGACTCAGTAGCAACAGCTTCTTCTTCCTATGCAGTCATATCTAGTAGTATCTTTTTTTGTCCCTTTTATATAGCAGGTGCCCTAGTTTCAGACCTAGATCATGTTAATTAATGGATATGTAACACTATTTCTTACTAGCACTTATCACACATTCAAACATTTCCTTTGGTACAAGCTTTAAGAAACTGCTTTAAAGTGACAAAAAGTAAATATCAACTTTTTCCTCATGATTTCTGCTTTGTTACAAAACCATACTTTTGGAATACTGCAGTGATTTCCTGCTGGCACTTTGATCCAAGAATATCATGAGCTGTGCAGGTGGTTTCTATCACACTGTCATTCACATTTTTGACAGATTTTGAGTCTGCATAATATTTCCTGATAAACTTCTTAATGTTCTTAATGTTATCTGTGCCAAGAAAGGAATACTTACGTTCTGCCAGCTTGCTGACAAAGTCTATTGACGATATCAGTCACTTGCTCAGTCAGGAATGCAAATAAACCTTCAAATCACGAGAAATACTAAAGAATCTTGAAAAAGGCTACTGTACTTGACCGGTCTGACTGACTATACCATAGGGATACACATAATTTGCTGCATATACATGAAGTTAGTTTTAAGGAAAAAACACCTTAAATTCAATCTGGAAACCTACTTACCCTTTCTCATCAGCACAATGCAATCTTTCAAGTTAAGCAATGTTATAATGCAAGAATGCACCTATGAATAACTCCCCTTAAGTTGCAAACACAGTACTAAAGCAGCATATCCTGTTTCAGCTTAAGGACTCTTCACTGGCATCTTTGACTGAGGGAAGAGTAAGGAAAAAGAGTACTGGAATTTCCCAAGTCAGCTTCATATAGGTTTCCTGAAGTCAAAGATAACTAATCTGGGCTCTAAAGAATATGTTGAAACATAGGAGATGTTCGGCACCCTTCCCAGCTGACCAATTACTCTAATGTAAATCTAGAAATGAAATCTACTTCCATCTCAAGCACTTTTTGATACCATGAAATTTTAAAAGATAAATCCAAGACTGTAAATAGAACATCACAATACACAAAATAGTGATTTATTCTCCTGATGTAAAAGTATTGAAATGTCTACACTTTGACACAGCCCTACTGGACAGACAATATATTCAGTCATTCTAAAGCTGAAATCTACTTTGAAATTCTGTTTTGTCCTAACATAACTAAACAGCATCTGGGTAAAGTGATGGGAGAAATTTAGATAGTGTGAGTTGCGGCCATTCCACAGCTATCACTTCTGGATATTTTTAGGTGTTCTCTCTGCCTTATTGCTTCCACTGAAGTAATTTTCTACTCCCTTTCTGCTGCTCTTTAATTTCTTTGGTTACACACCATTGGATTCCTCCATTTTCAGTAGCATTCCAGGATGAGATATGTTTTGGGAAGGCTTTCAGCAACACAAGGTCACAGGAGAGACCCTCAGCTAGAGTTCAATGCCACAGAATCAGGAGAATAAAAGCTCTTTGCACCAATCCCATGCTTACCAGCAGAGCTTAGGTGACATGGAAAAACAAATGCTGAAATACTAAATAATAGCATTTATTTGTTAGGTAAAGACTTTCCAATAACACAGCAATCATTCATAACAACTTGAAAAAACTTTTTATGTACTGTAAAACTTTTAAACAATGTATTTTAAACACTTGTTTGCAGTGATACTACCCAAATTTGCCAGTGGTAGATAAAGACCATCTGTGTAGTTGCTATACAAACAGAACAAAAAAGCTCATTGCTACCACCCCAAAAATCTCACAACATATGTTATGTGAGAAATGAGTACACTGATATGTTACCAAGTCTGATTTTTGTTTTAGACTTTAGGCAGTGACTGGTGAGAATGCATCCCACATCCCAGTTTACTTATAGGCAGAATCAATTACGCTTTGAGTCATTTTTATGAGGTTCAAAATACAGAGAAATTACAACTATACCTTGTCAAAATAACATTCTTTGGTTATAGGTAACGGCCTGGGAGCATCTCTAGGAGTGAAGCTACAAGTGATTTGCTTAAACTGTGTAAAAAAATTCATGAACTGAGTACTAAAAATAATTACTGTATCTCCAATGTCCCAGTCTAGACAATGAATAAAAGCCCAAAAAAGAAGTGGAACTGGTTTCAAATTTGAGCAATCAGCTTCCAGCAATGACAAACAATAGCTAAACCAACTGAAATACTTTCCTTTGTATTGCCACTACCCTAAACTCCGCATATTCCATCTTTACAGCAACGCGACACGTTTCTTGCAGGCCATCTAAAGGACGGCAGATCTGAGAGTCACAGAGAGCAGAATCACTTCCTGTTTAAAGCACACACCCATGATGCTGTGTTGTTTTGTTTTTTTTTCCTTAGTTGACTTAGTTGAAACAATAACTTTTGGAACTTACAGTAACATTTCACACATCTTCCAAGGGTGCAAGTAGATGGAGATTGGTGACTGCAGTGATAATTACACTTGCCAGGAAGTGATGAATCATTTCATACAATTTTGCTGGTCCTATTTTAAAACTAAGAACTTGGCACTTCTCTTTTTTTATTTTGGCACATGCCCAAAAAGCTGCAGTATTTTTTTCCCAGACCAAGGGTTAAAACAGACACACAGAAAAATGAGACTCTGCTAAAACTGCCAGACTGTTAAACTTTCCACAGTGGTGTGGGGAGAAAACTTGAAATAAAACACTAGGAAAAAAAATGCTGAACAAGAACTGTGAGGAGTTTTACGCTATGAGGTATGATGAAAAATCTGCAGAAACCCAGATACATGTAAATGGATGTAAAAAGAGGAGAATGGGTCAGAAGACAACATGTTGCATTTGTTTCCTGTGACAAATGGATACTTCAGTGAAATAGTGTTATGTTCATCATCCAAGCAGAATCTCGTAATGGTGGAATTTATTAGCATTACATACTGAGGCAAGGCTATCAAAAGTCTTATTAAAAGCTTCATTACAGTCCATCAAAAGTTCAGGTCTAGGCATTTAACAACCTAATTACTTCCTAGCAGTTCAGATTCGTTTCTGTTTTGTCTGAGATTTCATCAACAACCATCAGTCACTCTCAAGCATAGTTTATGTCTTGCACACAGCTGTGCTCTTCACTGAGGTAGACCAAAAGAAGAAGGTTTAGAACTGCATTAATAGACAAATAAAATCAACACTATTTTTAAAAAGGAATAAGCTAGAAGAAATACTTTCATTTCCATGCTTTTTCTGAAAGCCTTTGAGCACTGAGGATCACAAACGCTGAGAGATGCCTGGGGAACATTTGGTTTAAACATTTTCACAGTCATGTTCTGCAACTGCCACTGAAAAGAAGCTCTCTGAAAGGCTTAAAAGTAGCAGGCAGCATTGCTTGAGTTTTTCATGCACCAATCTAACAAGAGACTAGAGTTTTCAAGCATCTGCTCCTGACCCTAATTAATGCAAACCCCCTCCCACAAAATTATAATAAAGAACTTCTTTTAAAAGAAGTGTCTGCTTAGAGTAGCAGTAAATGCTAAATAAAATGAGTCCCTGGCAGCCCATACATTCAGATATTAATTCCTCAAACATCCTGCATTTAAGTTCAGGGTTTGGTTTTCTTTTCTGATTATCAGTATTCTGCATTTCATCACATGTGTGAGACTTTGACTCACAGAGAGAAGCACTACTAACAGAGCAGCCTATCAGCTACACCAGCAGCCTGGAACCTAAACAGCCCAGAGAACAGAGCCCAAGAAATTTGAAATCTTTTTACATGCTGTTCCTATAAATAATAAGAACGTATGCTTTTAGAGGAGCTTACTGGTTTTGGTTTGGGGGGTGATTTTGCTGCAAAGTATCTTTCTGTGCTAGGCTACATTAACAATACCTATCTTAACTGTGGAGATTGCATCACTCTACTTTTGAAGGGCATTGTCAGTTTTGCCTAAAGTATCAATTTCATACCATAATTTTATATTATTTTCCTGCTACTTATTAGAGTTCTAACACTACTTCAATTTGGAAAGCTCATATAAAAAAATCAAAGCAAATATAAATACCATGTTTTAAATTTATTATAACTTCCCAAAAGCATAGATGAGTCCAGCCCCTCCAATACCTTTTTAGCAGGGGGATGCAGTGATGCTACCTCTAAAGATTAATCTTACTTTTTTTTAAATAAAAGGAAGTATTCCATTACTCCATGGTTTCTGAGGGCAAATTGGTGTTGGTGACTTGAATTGATATTGGTGTATATAAACCTTGCTTACCAAAATTCTTGAAAGCATTCAAGCTCATCTAAGTAAGAACATGGGAAAGAGTATCAGTCAGATTTGACAAGTATTTGGAAGGAAAAAATATAACTATCAGCAAGAGGAATTTTCACAGATTACATATATATGTTTAACATAGCTGACTATGAAAAATAGAAACTATTTATTCCACTTTATCAGCCAAAAGTATAGTTACATAAGAATCAGCAAAAAGGAGGTATAAACTTTCTGTGATCCATGAAGGCAGCATGCTTATCATGACATTTACGCCTACTCAGATGTTCATCTGGGAAAGTCATATTGACAGCTCAGTGCTTGAAGCCATCATTGTTCACAGACACATACAATTAATAGCTAGACAGTAATGAGATGTACGTCTATGTGAGTATGCAGAGGGTGGAAGGTTGTGGTGCACCCACATATAACAACTACAAAAACTCCCTACTGCAAAGACTGTCTTTATAAGCAGATCAGGAAATTCAGACTAAAATACGATTTTTGAACCCTTACAGACTTACTTTCCAAGTCTGGCCACTATCCAGAATCCTTTGTTTGGAGACTGGAGCAAAGAGCACAAGGAGAGGTTTCAGAGCTTGCTCTCCCTGCATAGCATCATCTTTAGCAAGACAGCACTCTCACACTTGGTGGACCTGGGCAGGTGCCATTAGAATAAATCACCTGAACTAATCAATAATCATTTGCCTTACTGACTTCCAGATTAACTAATTGTGTAACGCATAAGTAAAAGATTCATGAACTTTCCAACCTTGAAACCATTTACAATCTGGTAAGAAGTATACAGAACCTAACATTTTTTGAGGCAATGGGCAGAAACTAATGCACAGGAAGTTCCACCTGAACATGAAGAAGAATTTCTTTACTGAGTAATTGACCAAGCACTAGAACAAATCATCCAGAGGTTGTGGAGTCTCTCTCACTGGAGATACCCAAGAATCATCTGCATGCAATCCAGTGCCATGTGCTTTAGGGGCCCTGTTTGAGGAGGGTCCCTAGAGGTTGGACCAGATGACCCAGTGTGGTCCCTTCCACTGGGTATTCCACCATTTTGCAATAATGAATTCCAGCAGACAGGAAACATGACAGTAACAAGAATGTGGAACTATGACCTAATTTTACCAAGTAACTGCAACTAAATGTGAGTTCATTAATTTGCAATCTAACCATCTGTAACAAGTAAACAAAAAACCCTTCTCAGTTTTTAAGTATATTTTTTAGAAGATGATTTAAAAAACAAAGTTAAAATCTAGCTTTTGGGTCTATCTTGAGTGAGAAGTACTTTACTACCAAGAGAAGCCTTACACATCACAATCCTTAACACTAATGAATGAATGATGAGAGAAAGTTTATTGGTATCATTTGGTGTGTTTGGCTAGAAAAAACTCATTTGGTAAGGAGCCACAAGAACCTGCCGTCATGTCAGGATTTCACATTGCATTGAAGTGACTAAGCAGAATGTAGCATCCATCTTTCAGCAAAAATGGAGGGGAATGACAACCATCAACACTGGCATCTATCTTTAAGACTAATTTTTCAAACATCAATAGGAAAAGAACCAAAGTAACATTTAAAAACAAAAACAAGTGCATAACTTTCAGGGAAGTGAGTGGTTTTGTGAAAGGAAAAAAAAAACCGACTGTCTTTCTCTGCTGCTTTGTATTTGTGAGTCATACTCTGGGAGTGGTACCAGAATGTCTTGTTGTCCTATTTCTATGGAAAAAAATCCTTGAGCAAGTTCATTCTTGATTAAGTTAGCATGGTGCCAAGCAAATATAAAACACTGCATCTTTGATTCTGTGTTTCCTATTGTTCCGATTGCACTGGGGGAGGGAAGCAATCTCGTGGTTTTGTTAACAGTGCCTCAGCACTGGCTTTGCCGTGAGCAGTACTGGCATAACATTTCCTTGTGTTTTTCAGCTTCACTGAGGGAAAATCTTTTTGATACAATTTAGGGATTCAATTTCTCAGTACACCAGTTATGGCTGTGAATTAATACTTACACCCCAGCTCTGAGAGTTCATTCCCGCTTCATGCCACATCCATGATCCATTTAACTATGCAAATAAGGCAGATCCTTGAAATTACTAAGATTCCTACAAACAATGTGGACTAAAGGTAACTTCTTTCCAAAAAAGATTGAGGAAGTGAGAAGAAAATATAGTTTGACTATTGAAGAAAGCACACATCACTGAATTCAAAGCTGTTAACTGAAGCTGCCACAGATAAGTAGGATAATTTCTGGTGTCAATTTTTCCCACAGCATAAATGTGACCTTTTTTAAGAGTACTTAATCTTTTAGGAGTGTTAATGTGAACAGGAAAAAAGCTACCTTCCATTGAAATAAAAAGGGCTGAATAGAAGTGTTATGATTGTATAATCACTTTACCATAATTGGTTATATATTGTTTCCCAGATAACACCTTTCCTCATTTTCAGTTTCATAATCCATTTACAAAGATAAGGCAATCTGGGTAGTTACAATTACCTATGTAGGCCTTGATGCCTTGTGGATAAAGAAATTTAAATTAAAAATAGTAGCCTACATTTGCTTATTAGTAGCCTACTTTCGTTAATGCAATAGTTTACCGAGTAAAACATCTCTTTTACATATGTAACTGCTGAGCTTAAGTCTTTGCACATGAAGAAATGGCAGCTCCTAGACTCACAATGTTAGGTTTTCAGTGTTAATTATGAAGGGAAGAATGGGGAAACTGAAATATTTGTGATGGGAATAGACATTTTGTAACAGGATAATAATGCAAAAGAAAAATTCTTTCAATAGGGAAGGCTGTACTTAATCATGAAGTGAAGCAACAAAGGCTTTTGTGCTTCTGACACTTTCCTCTGAGGCAACTCAACAGAGAAAAAACAAAACTTCTAACTTTCATTAAGCACTTTTAGAAGTGATGAGCGTATACTGAGAAGCCTTCAGCTACCCATAAAAATGCAAGTACATTTAAGACGTCATCACTTAATGTGGTAGATACTTCTACTATGCTACCAAATACTGTCCAATCCCGTGCCTGTCATGCTAACTGAATGCTGCACTAGAAAGGAATGCAATGTAATTATTTGGTTTAAGTGAGGCAGATATTCGACAAAGTTGTCCCCTCCCTTTTCGCATTCCCCAAATTACTACAGAAAAACTGCCAAAATAAAATTTTAGAAGATGCTGTGCAACTGTTTTTTTCTTTCAAGGTGTAACTCCCCTCATCTGCACTGTCAAAGCTTCATAGTTGTGTTAAACATGGTGAGATCTATTTGCGATAATCATGATACAAATTACAATCTGCTGGTTTTATTGTTAAAAATAAATTTAATGACAAACTGGGATACAGTTGAATGCATGTGAGCTGAGGAGCCCATCCTTAATTTGTCTATCTGAAAAAACATTGCTCATTAGTGAGAGTGGCAAAAATCCAAAATCAGAGCAATAAATAGCAAATTCAGCGCAATCTGTTTCTGTGTTACTACTATAGCTGTAGCCAAGTGATAGACAAAGGGAGGTAAACATGTTTATTTCCCTTGGGTGAGGGGGGAAAAAAAAAAAAAAAGGAGAAAAAAAGAAGTTAATTCAGGGAAACATCTTTGTTCTATCAGGTGATTTGTTCACTTAGCAGTTAAGAAAATAAGAATCATATCCAGTATGAATTAACTCTGAAAATGATAACATGCTTGACATAGCCCAGTGTTCATAAAAAGGAATTACCAATAAACCTTAGCCAAATTCCACTGCATCCATGAAATACTGTGTTCTCTTGTCAAAATAAAGTAAATCTGTTCTGAGGTCTCATTTATTGTGCTGTAATTCAATAGTGCCCAATTATGCTGGTTTAAGTGAGACCAGAACAAGACTAATTTTATTTGATTATAGACTGGATTGAAAAATCACAGACTGAAGTTCTATGGTCTGTGCTCTATAGGCACAACTTCAACATTATTATCTCAATAATTCCTCAAAAACTACTACATGTCTATTATGTTCTTCATTCAAAAACCCCAAAATTTTTTCATGCTGTTTATTTCAGCAAAATCCACAGTAAAACACACATTGTACCCGAAGGAAAAAATTCATTGTTAGATCTTGACATTTTCTTATATCTCTGAACTGCAGCCTTGTAAATCCAAGAGATGTTCAGACTGAACCACAAAGCCCCAGTAGAGCCAGGAACTGGAGTGCATTTAAATATTATTAGATCATAATGGACTGAATAAAAGCAGATGACTAAAAAAATAGAGCCATAGCTGGGCCATGAAGTACTTCTTGCTGAGATTCAGAATTACATTATGCAGCAGCCCTTTTGTGAAAGTCATCAACTAATTTTCAGAAGTGAAGCATCATATGTAGATTTTTGTAATCATGCCCATATAGAAAGCTTGAATTTATACCATACATGTGGTACTCTGCCAACTTCAGTAAGGCATGGTTGTCAGCTAAAGACAGATTTAATACAGCTTGTACAATGTAGAAAAATTTCAGTTCCATGCCAGGAGTATCATCATAATGATAATCATTGTCAAATGATAAGAATGCATTTTAGTGTGAGAAATCACATCTGTTGTCACTTTACATTACCATTATAGAGCTTTACACAGTATTTTTTGAGTCTTTTTCCATTCAGTCACCATATGTAAAGCTGCAATACGACTGGGAGTGAAAAGAATACAGTTAATCTCTAAAACCACTATGAATTCTACATTTTCCTGAGATTCTTCCCCTTGAAATCTTCCTCTATCAAAGCAGATGTACAAATTGAAGCACAAAGTTTCATGCTATTCCCTTGATCATTCAACATAAAAATGCATTTGAAATTGCATTTGATATATAAATGTTGAAAAGTATTTAAAAATCAAATTCTTCTAATAACCATTTCCCCAAATAGTAACACGATGCAAGAACTCTGCAACTTCTGAGTCCTTCTCTCTTAAACCAAGATGATTTTAGCTTTGAACTGATGATGAAAATATTCTGAACTTCTAAACTTAAAAGTCTTAGGTAAAACTCATAGGAAATTGTATGCATTCATTAACTTATTCTCCACTCTACATTTTGCTTTGAACTTCTACTGAAACATAAGGATATTTTTGGATTACAAACACAGCATTTTGGATGCAGCTCCTTACAGATAAGAAGATGAGCACAGTACTAGAAGGCTAAATACGACCTCATACAAATTTGACTCTCTCCTGTATCCAGAATTTATTCAGTCAAAGCTGATGGTAAGTCAAGACAGAAAAATTGATGACAGGGATGGCTCCATATGGTTTATGTCCTCCTAAGCCAACTATTGTTCTCAGGAATTGATAATATTAAAATCTTAGGGCATGTTTGTTCTTCTTAAAGGATTAAATCAAAGTAAGATTTTCTTTAAGAATCCTAAAATCATACTTATTTTTTCTTTTTATATTATATCAGTAGACATATTGACCAAGTCATATTAAACCTATCACAACTTTGTCTTCTAAATAGCTCTACGTGTTTAAATGCAAACTTTGGTTTGCGCTCTAACAATGATGTAAGCAACTCAAAGTTTGGATTGAGCTATAAACTCTCACAAATCCCTCACAATCTTTTGGGATGCCCATATCCTGTGTTTACCTTGTATCCAGCTCTAAAAACAGACTTGCACAGTTTTTGCACAATCATATTTAAACTGTTTTTTCCCTATCTGCTATGATGGCAAACCATTTTTCTTCTAGATAATGTTCACTTTCATACAGTACAAGAACCACATGTATTACATCAGTGGTGAAGGAAAAGGGAAAGGTTTGGTATATTAATCTAGAATTAAGGACCATAAAGCCGAGGCCCAGCTGTTCATGAGTTGTCCAATTGGAATTCTTGGAAATGTAATTTCTCTTTCACGGAAATATATTACCAATTTTTTATTTCTGACAAAGAAGTCTAGGTATGCATCAAGCTTTTTTTTTTTTTTTTAATGGCAAAGCCGAATATAATTACCCATATAGGTTTATAAATGTATGGAAACAAAATGTTTTACCACTTTCATGCCTAGTTACTTCTAAACATTACATATTTAAATGTTTCTGGGACAGTAGGGATTTTCTATCAATCAAGTGGAAAGAGAATCCCATTCTGTTGTGTAGCTCACACAAAGTAGAAAATGGCTAACTGAAGTATCCAAGAAAACAACTTAAAATAGAATTAAATATTTATCTTGAAGGCAAAGCTTTCTCACAGTCATCACTAAACTATTTACATGTGTATGTTATTACCATTCTTCATTTTGACATGTCTTTGACAAATGTCTTTTAATATTTTAGAGAAACAAGCAGTATTAAATCAAGCTTCTTAGAAAATTCAAAATCAAAAGGTCAAAATAAGCCAAATTTTCTATTTACCACATTTTAAGTTAAGAACAAAATTTACACCAATCAGATGCAGCAGAAATAAACTTATTTGAAGATTATAATTTTTTTCACTCCTTTTACAAATAGACACACCACTCTAATATTGTCTATCATTCAATCATTGCAGTTTTCCTTCCAGAAGTAAGTGTACTATTTCACTCAATAAATCAAGCTAGTCAGGCAGTTTTGAGGACTCTTCAGGACAAACATCAAGGAAAGACTCAACACTTTCCAGCAGAGTATAATAATGTGCCATATATATAATATGTGTTAAAAGGCACAAAACACATGCATTAAGAGATGGTAACAAATTTCAAATACTCACAAGTAAATTAATTTGAGGTCTCACCTTTGTTCCAATTATTTAGAATGAAGGCCCATAATGCCTGTTCAAGGAAGATACAATACTAAAATAAGGATTTGTTGTCACAGCAGAATATGCCAGGGAAAAGCTTATCTCTGTCCTACCGCCATTGACTGTTACAGATTTATCCTATAAACCTGGTCTGTAAACTTGAACAGAATTATGGCTGGCGAGCACGTCTTGGTAGCTATTGAAACATAGAACCTTCTGATACTTCAGCAGTTCTCTGTGAAAGAGAAACATCCAATTTTCAATTAGCTACAAAATCCAATGTCTTTCTAGTTAAGTTGAAAATAAGTAAATCATAGTCAGTAATTTTATAATTCAACTTCTTCAAAGGAAAATTTCAGATTTCATGCACAGCTTACCTTATAAAAATATATCTATCTCAGATTTCCTAACTATAGGTAACTATTCCTCTGGATTTTTCAGAGCTCAGGTCATCCTTGGCAGCACAGGGACTAAGACAAACAGCTTTCAAATAATCAGGTTTCTGCCACTACAGTTTAAGGGTTTGCAAGGTGAAAAGTCAGAAAGAGATACTCATTCAAAGTTTTTAAAAGGCAATTCAGAATAGTCATTCTTCTGAGCTTTTAATCTTGTGGCTTTCTCCAATTTCTTTAATGTATTCTTCAGAGCAGGAATTCTGCATTCCAGCCCACCCTAATGGAAATTAATGCCAATGATGTAATGCTTTTTGCAGTGCATTTGCCAGTGCATCAGAAAATCACACACTGAAGATATATAAAGGAACTGTCAAAAAGGGACAACAATTTGCAGCTCCAGCTGAGTCTGGTATGTTTAGTTTTTGCCAAACAAGCGTCTGAATTATCTTAAGTGAATGTATTTGAGATTAGGAAATAAAGTGATATAAATAAAAAATCTCCAATTTAGAAGAAGAATACTCAAACCTTCATCAAGCCTTTAGTAAAATGGCAAAAGAAAGCTACAGAATTACACTAAGAAGTGTGCAAGGTATTACAAAATAAAAACAAAACCAAAGATAAATATTCAAAACCAAAAAAATAAACTATTCAAGACACAGTAAATAAAAATACAAAATATAGAACTGCAGATAAGCATGATGTTAGATGTTAATTCTTCAATAAGTTCCACAGACATCACAGAAGAAAAAAAAAATTCACTTCAAATTTCCCAGGCAGAACACCTCTGTATTGTAGAATTGAAGAAAGAAGTCTTCTGAAGAAATTCTATCCAGCAGTTTGTTCTTTACTCTCTTTCTGGCATTAATTACACTAACAGTGAACCATTCAAAAGTTGCTGCCTTCAAACACTATTTATCAGAGGAATTCACAACAATTAAACGTCTCCATAATATTTATGGAGGCTACTTGTTTTCCTGGGGCGCCAAAAGTCTGGAGAATGGTTGGGTCAAACAAACTGCAGCCAATGTCAAACAATAGATAATGGAGCATAAGCACTTGTACAGACAAACATCTTCCTTGAGATTGCTCCTAGTTAAATAACACTGCTGCAAATAATATCTGCATTATGCTTGGAGGGTTGAATGGCTGGAATTCATCCGTCTCTTATTCTGAAAAACTTATTAAATACATAGCAACAAAATGATACAAAAATGTTAAATGATAATGACTACGAACATGAGATCAGTGAAGACAAGAAAAAGCACTCTTTTTTTAACATTGGAGCCATATTTATAGAACTGCTAACCCTGAAACAATCAAAGCTTTAATACCCATATTATTTGAATGTCTTCCAGCACATGATACCTACCTCAAGGTATACTGGCTTTTCTGGAACATCTAAAATGAGACATATTTGCATAAATTCTCAAAGAGACAAGAAACTTAGGAATGCTTTTTGTCATTTCACAACACTGACTCAGATGAACATACTTCTCTTGCTCATTCAAAATAAACCATACCAAATCTCATTACAGTCCAGCTTCATGTACAGACCATAAACAGCACAATTGCACCTGAGTACTCATTCTCAGAGTGTTCACCTCAAGAAGAATAAAAACTTTAATAAAGCACTTTTCACTTATCAGTTTTTGGTGGGTTTTTTTGGGGTTTGGGTTTTTTGGGGGTTTTTTTGGGGTTTTTTTGGGTTTTTTTGGGTTTTTTTGGTTTTTTTTTTGTGTGTGTGTTTTTGTGTTTTGTTTTGTTTTTTTTTTTTTTGATTTGCAGATATTGCCAGTGGTGGCAAAGGGCTTTATAGAGCCAAGGCAAACAATAGGCTCAGGGGGGTTTAGAATACAGTCTGTAACTGCTGATTATAGATCACCCAGCACTACTTCACTGATTCAGCTGAGGTGCAAATAAATGATTACAATTGTCCTGAATTAGCCCAAGCACACAACACAGATGTTTATACTGGCCTTCTTTCAGGCCAGCTATTTGTAGGCTACAAAAGCACAGATGTTATCTGTGCATAACAACTCTGGAGTGACGTGGGCAGCACTTGATCTTCATAAAACCTGCTAGTTCAAAGTTAGCCTTTCAAAAACACTGAAACAAAACTGAACCGTCAGAAGTTCATATTGGATCAACACTTCCTGTCATGTTTTGATATAATACTAGGTATCCCAGCATTGGATTTACAATACCATAGAATCAGGGACTTGAAACATAACAGGTGCAAGACCATGACTGTTTTCTTAGAGAGTTGCTCAATTCGGACCATCTCCTTTACCTTCAGGTAGTCCCCCACCCTCAGACAACTCTCTCCATTGTAAGGATGCAGCTAGGTATGAAAACGCAGAGAGAATCCAACCTAGAAACCGATAGTGTAAGTTTATAGTAAGAGTAAAAAAAGTTATTGCTGTTTTTACCACAAAAGAAACCCCTGGGTGGTATCAAAACCAGAACAGCTAAAAAAAGAGCA
The DNA here is from genome assembly GCA_013401135.1 of Cettia cetti. Classification (NCBI taxonomy): domain Eukaryota; kingdom Metazoa; phylum Chordata; class Aves; order Passeriformes; family Sylviidae; genus Cettia; species Cettia cetti. The sequence goes on from VZUI01053521.1 coordinate 123,338, forward strand.
TGGAGGCAACAGAGTTGGGAAGCAAGACTGTATTGTGGGAGACAATCCACAGTACCTGCAGAAAATGTTTTTAGGGATAAAACATCTGACAAACTCACTCCACTCACAGAAAACTGGAAATCACGGTTCTAGCAAAATCCACAGGAATAAATACAGAATCATGTTAACAGCATTTGACTTCACAAATTAAATTACATATGCTGGCCAACAGTCAGAATCACACAAGCACACTCCTTTAAAACCACTCTTCCTTGCATATATGTATTCTGGAAATGTGTGTCTATGCTGTGAGCAACTGCAGCCTTGAACAGAAACTGAATGTAGTAATTCTTCACAAGTCCAAGCAATTTTTTAAAAGAAAAGAGAGGTCAGGGAGAATGCTGGCTTCTTCAGTCTGGCAGCACTGCCTGACTAATTGCAAAGCTTTATGGACTGTGAAAACTGAGTCACTTCATTGTCATCTGGAACTTTATAAGTGATGTACTCAATTTCTGTTTAGCTTGCCTTAACCACAGCAGAGTGCAATTTTCTCTCCTTTTAGTCATAACTGCTCAGTTTTCCCCATCTCCCTAGTAAAATGAAAGGATTTACTTTGTATTAAGTTCTGACTGCCTCTATAGATCCCCTTTATGAAGTCTTGTTTTAAAAGTTGCACAAATTGCATTGGTGACCTCAAGTATGTCATGAAATTGTATAGGAAGGCAGTAAAGGAAAAACAATCCAAAAGCCTGCTGTTGCCAGAGAAGGAGTAAAGAATCCCATCACCATGCAGTCTATGGGTCAAGCTTACCCCATTTGGTTAGTTATTTTCCTTCCTTTTGGAAGACTTTGAACGTCTGGAGAGGGGTTTTGACAAAAATAAACTTTTCATGTTAGCTACAATACAGCAGTACTGGAGGACTCACTATCCTAATAGATCTTGCACCTTTGATGCAGTCTTATTTGCCAAGTAGTCTCCAGTAAATGGAGAATTGCAGAAATACTTGCAACCATATTGTTCTAGTCCTCCTCCAGAGACCATACCAGGAGTGAGCCAGATCAGATGGAAAACACAAAATGGAACAGAACTAGATGGGTTCACTCCTAAATGATTATTTTGACATCTTTCAGGAAAAATTCTGTCAGGCACAATTTTGATAAACCTGAGGTTATGTTTCTCTTTCAGATGTATGAAGTGAATGCCTATTTTTATTATAACTTCCACTGGTAACCATGTAATTTCAGTATTTAGGCATTTGCATTTTTCTAACTCTATATAATTAGCAAGACAAAAGGTCTTTTTTTTCTCCTATCCAGATATTTTGACTTCACTCTGTTGTGGAGGTGGAGGAGAACCTGGAAGTTACATGTGGGAGGGCCATATGAACTCTGAGTTTTTGACCCATAGCTCTGAGAAACTGTGGGAGGTTTCAATGTGCAACAGCTAAATTAGAGAATGAAGTTTTTAAAGAAATGTTTATAATAATTGGTCAGCAACCAAGGACCCCTGCACAAGGAGTTGGCAGGAGTTCAAAATAAGAGGAAAGTAATTATTTGTGTAGTCAATTATATACAATTTCTTTCTAAGCAGAGATCTGAATAGAACAATTATAAGGTGAATAGCTACAGAAAGTGTCAGGAAATTTTAGAAGTGATGGATAGAACATAAGTAAAGTCAGATGTCTATGCTAAAAAAATACAGAACATAGAAATTTAATTGCAGTTTAATAGTCAGCTTCATAAAATGTCATCTTTAATCTCCTTTCCATTGTCCTTAGATATAATATTAATTTTAATTGAACACATATGTGAGGGATGTATGAACATGTTCATTTACAGTTCTAATGGGGAATCTCAGTATTTTATTGTATTATTCAGTGACGGAGACACCTGTAAACACACTGCCACTGTTCTTACTGATATCATAAGCAAATTATGGTTTGTGCACCAATCCTTCAATTTGCAGTCATTTGTAGTACGGCTTTCTGTAAGCACAGCAATTCACCTACCCACAGCAAATTGGAGGATCAGCATTTATTCTAATCCATCAACAGCATGGGTATGTGCCAGAAATTGCAAGAAAAAATTAGTATGAACCTGAAAATTAATTATATGCTTATTATCTATAGGATAATAATAGAAATACCTTTCTAAGATTAAAATAATATGACTGAATAAAAAAATTCTTTTAATTGCTAATGATAATCAGCTAAAAATCTAGACTTATTGAAAATTTAAAATTTGTCATATTATACACTTAATTAGACACATATTTATAAGCGACAAAGCTATAATTATAAATTGCTTACCTGACTACTCAGGTGCAGAAACAGACTTTGGTTTCAAAAGCAAAAGAAGCTGTTCACAATTTATAATGAAACTATTCTTACTGTAATCATAGCACTAATGAGATGCATATAAATCGGTACATCACATACCTTCCATTTTCTGTTCAGAGGATTTCTGAAATCAACTTTAATTTTACTTTAAGTCCCCTTAGAAATACCTGTAGTTTTGATTACTTTTAAGAGCTTATGACTTTATAGGAAAGTTTCCACATTACAAGAAAGTAAAAATAGGCAACATTACCAGTAAAAACTACTTGAAATATATAGCCATTTATTCCTGATGTAGTTAGCAGTAAGTGATAATCTTTTTACCATAGGTATCCACCTGTAATTCTGTCTCTTCTCTTTTTGTTTTTTCAGTACTCACAAATTTATAAATCTTTATACCACAATGTGTTCTGGTTTGATAATCTCTTCAGTTAAACTTTACTGAACTACCAGAGTTGAGGCAAACAGACCACAGAAACAAGGGCAATAAGCAAACATTAAACACAGTATAAAATAAAATGTAAACAAGCAACTCAGAAAAGCAGAGGAAAGACCTCTGTCACATCTGGTTCTGGAAACTGTTCTATCACTCTTCCACCAGTATCCATGGACATAGTGACTGTTCTCTAAATAAAATTACCCATTCTAGTCTGTTTTAGACCTAACTAGGCTGCTAATCTGAATTCTATTCAATGCATTTAAAAGAATTTTATCTTTTGATAATTCAGCAAGTGCACAGGAAGCCATTTTTCTACTGTCTTTGACATCAAGCCAAATTTGTCCAAATCAGTGACTGAGGCCCCTTTTCGTCTCTACAAAATATATATGCATGCAATTTGTCACTGCAGCATTGTAGGATCAACAAATTGGGTGAACATGTTTTAGGCCCTTTTAGTACCTAAAACAGTTTAGACTCTCCTTCCTGCAGAAATCAGGGTTTCATGTTGAATGTGGGGGAAAAGAAAGGGAAGAAGGCAAGGAAAGAAGCTTATGACTGTTTTCCAAATCCCTTTTGCCATACAAGTTAGCCGAAATTAGTTTTAACCAGTGATGGCAATAACAAACTCTCATTTTAAAGCAGTAACAATTTCATAAAGTAGTCTATACTAACCACATGTGAATTTCAAGTCCCCAGATTCCTGGAATCTTGGGCTTCAACTTTTCCCATTCATTTTTCTGGCCAAATAGAAACAGTTCTAGCAAATACAGATATTTATGAAAATTAAGTTTTTTACTCACAAATGAACACAAAGCTCAGGAATGGAACCTACCCCTAATACTATGTCCAGCAGTGAAAAGGACAGTAAAAGCTACTTGCAAAGGTGTCTAAGATGTCTACTTGCAAAATAAAATAAGATGGTGGGGAATGCCTGGCTGTTCTGGGTCAACATTGAGTGAAGTGGCAAAATGATAAAATAGACCTTAAACAGACAACACAATTTCACACAGTGAGGAACCATGCAGAGTTAAGTCTACGTGCAGATTAAGGAGAATACCAAACACCGCAAGGCCAGCAAACAAAGACCTCTGCTTTAAACCTGGTTCTCTGCATTCCAAATCAAAATGGTTTTTAAAAGCTGCTTGTCTTTCTGAGCTCCCTACCATGCTCTATCAGCAACAGAAGATAAACTCTCCTAGGCAGCAAATTATCTGGATCTACTGACACCATAATACATTTAAGCTGGAGACTTATTTACTGTCTAAAGTAAGATTCCATCCAATGTGGGAGAAAGGGTGTAGTTGGTGGCATTTAAACAGGCTGAGAAGGAGTCCCTTGGCTGGACTGTGACAAGGTGTTTTCTGAAGTGGAAGGAATGCAACACTCCTCTTTGGACAGGTAGCTGGAATTCCTGCAGTGGCTTGAATGGCTTTTGTTTTTATTCTTCTGCATAACAGAGAATTATAAAAGTCACACTATAATATGAGTTATTTAGCTGTTCCTTGTTATTTGTTTTTGCTTTCACCATGAACTACATAACATTAGAAGCTTGCAATCTGCATACTCAAAACATCTTAATTCAAAAAACAGAAGCTACAAGTCAAGACAAATTTACATGACTCATTTTCACACATCTTGTTCCACTGAGCTTGTGTTTTATATGTTCAAGCACCAATAAAATCAGCACCAATGCTAAGCATCAAGTTATGAAATTTAAATTGATATCCTCTCTGCCAGAAAATGTCCTTGGTTGCAGCACTGCTGCAATTCCACTGTAAGGAAAGCAGAGCTGGATTTTTACTTGGCATACAGATGTAAGAGCTTGGCTGAAAAGCACCATAAACCAAATAAAAGTTATATATCATTCTAATTTTATTCCAAACATCCCAGCCTTTATTGCAACACTTAGGTTAGCAAGATCTATGAAAGCCTATAGAATAGAAAACCTTTAAAAAGGCCCTTTCATTCGAGCTTCTGTGGTAGACAGCTTTTCTTATTGGGCATTCATATAAGGATTTTCATTTAGCTTTAAGTGCATTCAACTCCCCTATCTTCTAGAATAGCCTCTATTTCACAAAAATAAAACCAACAAGCAAACCACAAAATACCCCAAGACATGCATGGTTAAATGGACTTCTGCTGCCAAATTCATAAATAAAAGTATATTATGAAAAAATATGAAACACTACCAGAAAATTAAAGCTAATTTTTAAGTAAAGGTCTACTGTACAGCTTTTGAACACTAGTCAGATAGTTACCTCAATGGAATCCAACATTCTTCCAGAAATAATGACTTTCTTACAAGAAGATAATCAGCACTCTTGACTGGCAAAACAGTGTAAAACTCTGTTGAAATCACATGAAAATTGTGTAGGTCTGAGGACTCTACCAGCAAGAAGAGATTCAGCTTCATAATTCAAACCATGAAGTCTTGACTTCAGTGTAAATATACTACTGCACACTACTTTAAAAGCTCCATAATTTGGCATCATATGTAGTTGCATTAACAGTTCCCATCTCTAAGACAAAACAATTCTCCTGACTGTTTACGAAAGAATTCTTCCCAAGTCAGACTATCTGGCAGTCCCACTTATCTGTCCCTCTCCCATGCCACACAGAAACATGTTTCTACTTTGATATCTGTTCATTAGCAAAATGAATTTTTCCTTAATGATTGATGCTTACACTATAAAGTGAGCCCTGATATCTATTCTGAAAATTTCCCCATACAATGTTTATAATATTGACTAGTCAGTGATTTCCAACTGACTAGTGAATAATTTAAAAGCAAATCATTAGTAAGTCAGAAAAGCAGTCAGCTGAGCACGTATCTAAGAATATAACCTGTGGGTTTTTTTAAATACAAGTATTTTAGCATCATCTTATCACAACATTCAAGAGGTTGACACCAACCTGTGAAAGGTGTGCTGTTTCTGAACACTTAAGCTCCATTTTATATTGATACACCACAAACTCCAAACTTTATTTCCTGGAGCTCTTGTACTGAGTGTCAGCAATGTTTAGTTATTTGCATTCATTTGTTTAACAATACCATTCCAGAGGCAGCTGAAAGGAAATATTTCAACCCAAGAGTCTAGTGGTAAGCGAGAAGTTACAGAACAATAACAGCAGCTGAGACCCTACACAAATGGAAATCTGGACAAATTGATGGAGGTCTCTGGTAGCAGAAACTCCAAAGCAAAATGTGTGACATCATCAAATAATCAAACGATTTGTTCTGCTGTGCACACTTTGGAGATTTTATGGGGACATTTTTCCTGACGTGCATTATCCTAAACAGAGCGATGATAGGATTCAGAGCAAATATTCAAAAGCATATCACAGGGAAGTTATGATAAATCTCTGGTCACACCTGAAAAGTGACTTTCCAATCAAGCAAGCCAATTTCTCTTTAAAGAAAGCAGATGGTGGAAATCTCCTTCCCCACAGCCAGTTTGAGTCTCTCTACCCAATGCACAGGGGAAACAGGCAGTGCCATAGCCAACACATCTAATCCTCCACACTTTAAATAACCTGTTTACCTTCAACAGCTGAGGCACTATTTAGCATCTGTGGAATACCTTTAGAATCTCATTATTACAAATCTTGCCAGCAAAAATAAAAGTGCTATTTCTTTGCTTCAACAGAATAATACGTAATTATTTGTAACATCCTGACATCAGCTTTCAGATCAAAAGCCTGGCAAACACTGAAATAGAGATGTTGACATTTGAGGGGTTTAGGATGCACTAGTTTGATAGAGTTCCTCTCTGACAGGTTGCAGATGTTTATTTACTGATCATTTGCACCGAAAGTCTGCATGAAAATTGCAGTTGAGAGCAGTGCATTAGACACAGCAGATACATAGTGGTCCCCTCAAATACTCCTTCAATTAGTTTCTAGCATTATTGAACACCAAAGTAATTGACAAAAAACAGACAAAGCTGCTTCCTAATAGCTAAGCACCTCTTAATACAGACTTCTTTACCTTCAGTTTTAAAGGCAAAGTATTAGTACTGTCTGTAGAATTGCAATGATATACTTACCCATACATACTGACAGCAAGGACAAAACAGCTCCAGAAATGCTGATTCTGAAGATAACATTTATAAAATCATATCACAAATATGGAAGTACTAACTTAGAAGGACTTACCTGCATTTCAATTGGGATAATAACTCTCACTTATCATACATCTTTTAAATGAGATGACTGAACCTAATAGAGAGTCTGATGTTAATCTAAGTACCATCGTAAACCAGAATTATGTACTGTATTGTGGGAGCAAATACTGCTTCACAGCTTAAAGATAACTCTCCCATTTACTAATTAGACATTTTAACAAACAGAAGAAAATTATCTTTCCCAAGGAACAGAACAAAAGCCAAGGAGACAAGCTACTCACATTCCTTTAAGTCGTTGCCACATTTTCTCTGTGTGTCCTCCTATTTGGTACTGTACAGAGGCGCTTTCCAGTTCCCGAGTTGTTTCCGTGGCTCGAGCCCCCATGGTTATTGTCCTACAGCGATACAGTTACAGTCAGGCTCAGCAGCAAGTAAAAGCAGTCCTTAGTCCACTACAAATTTCAGAAGATCCACGCATGTTAGACAGTAGCTGCTGTCATAGCAAAACACATCAGAATTACAACAGCTGAGGGACGATCCTGCCTGAATAGCTATTCACTTTGACAGACAATTCCACTCTTCCCCCCCCCAGCACAGAGCAAGTACACACAGCTCCTCTGACCTCACGGGTCTAATCCATACGGGAGAATCAGCTACTTAAACTACTGACTGCTCAAGCTCCTTTCTCATGCACTTTTGCTGCTGTAGGAATACACACAGAAGCACAAAAGATTCCTTAAAATGGACTATAATTCATTGCCATGCAGGATAAATGTGAATGGCTTTAACAATCCAGAAGGAAAGAAAGGCTGGTTTCTGCTTTGCAGGTTGGAGAAGCAGGCTGCAATAGGAAAGCAGATGGTAGATGCCAGTATCAGCCACATCACCCTACAAAAAGAGTATGTTCAAATGCCAGAGCTTTCCTCTCTTTAGTTGATCCTGAATTGTTTCCTACGGAATAAACATCTACCAGCCTGTCAATAAAAATATGACTGCACAAATGCTAAGTCAGTAGCAAAGACACGTTTAAATCCCTGCAGAAGAGAATCAGTGAGTGCTACAGGTTGCTATTGAAGCAATATGCTGTAATGATGACTGTTCACCTTCTCCTAGCAACTCCACACAGTAGGTAACTGTCAATTTAACTGGTGGAAAATGCAGCAGCTGCAAGACAGCCCGCTCTGCGAATCCTCCGGGACAGCAGCATGCGTGTGTAAAATCTGATGCTGAACTGTGTGTGTCTGCCAGCAAAAAACAAGTAAGTGCATACAAACAGCAAAAGGGTTGAGGACTAATCAGTACATGCAGCAGATTGCCTGCTCTGCCTTCCAAGAGCAAACTTGAGAACCTATCTGTACAGCCAAAGTCAGGGCTTGGAGAGGGCAAAGGAGGGGATTTCCTTGCCGCTTGCTCAGTCACAGACTTGAGTTTGCAGAGTGCTCCTCCACTCTGAAAATAGCACCTGTCTTGTCTGGTGAGTAAAAACCTTCCTTTCTGAAGCAGCATCCAAACAAACATACCCCAGACTTGTCTAGGTGATCATGTTTGCTTCAATCAGACTAAGAGCAATGCAAGAAGCCAGGCAAGAGGAAAGTGCCAGGAGAGAGTAAACGTGTCAGCTTTGTCTGCTACTGGTGCCACTGCCAGTTGGGACAAGGAGCTTTGGGTCCACATTGGAAAAGTGAGGATGAGCATCCTCAGATGGTGGCTGGAAGGAGCCTAAGGGTGAGGGAGGAATATTTCCATGTGGCTTTAACTAAATAGCTTTATATGCATTAAATTTTGCAGTGAAATGAGATAGAGTGTTCCTGTCTGATGCAATTGGCAGAAATGGATATTACTAAGTAATTACTAAGTACTCAGGCTCTTACAGAAAAATAAAGAAGGGGTTCACAGCTTTGAAATAATCTCAACATTTCAGAATTTCCTAATTAGTTTTCTTTCTCTATGGTACCTTTTACGCACATTATAGAGATAAATTACACCCTATGAGAGTTATAAACCAGTTTGAGTTGCATCTTTTGCACACTGATTTCAGGTGGATAATTAAACAGCACATTTCATTTGCTTCCATGGATTTAAGCAATTTTAAGCTGCTATTAATTCCCAGACTTTCACCAAATTCTCCCTGACTCAGATATTTAAGAGGCAGTCCCATAAAATTCACTAATAATTTCTGAAAAATAGTTGCTGGATGAGTGAAATCACAATTTTCAAATGGCATCAGAAGACAAAAAAGAAGAAATAAAACCGTGTATTTTCAAAAACTGTAAGGCATTTATTTGGTCAAAGGCAGCAGTAGTACTTTTGAATGTTCCAAAGTTTCCACTCCTGTTTTGCATGGAGTCCAACCAAAGTTTGTAAGAAAGAGTATAAATATCGTTCCATGGAATAATTAATAAGAACATCTCACACTAATCTGGGCTCTTCCCTGCCTTTTAACTGCCAAATATCTGAAGCAAACCAAAGAAATTAAGTATTTATAGAAACCACATAAACCTCCAGGGACAGAGGGGAATTTTAAGGGCCTCAAAGTATTTCCAGCTCTTGTCCAATTCTACAATGAAAAAAAAGTGGTGTTTGCAAGCTGTTCTCTCACCCACAGAAGGAATTCAATAGTTGAAGATACATTACTCTGATTTACTGGAAAAAACTATAATGAGAAGGCAATATCCTTCAGGAAGGAAGAAAGGAAGGAAGGAAGGTGCAAACTGCCCAAACAGCATCTCTGTAAACAGAAATACACCTGCTAACGTCACCAGAACTCCACAAAGGAGAACTGTAAACCCTCTGCTCCCTGAAGGGCCCTGCCACTACAAAAGAAATTGTGACAGCAAGAACACCCAGCATGGCTTAAGCAAAAGAAACACAGCAGCCTTTGCTCCAAAGATTTATCCTGACAATCAGTACAGCAAACCACCAGAGAAGACACCAAAGGATGAAACTGTTTCTCTGAAAATTAAAGAAAGAGCAGGAAACAAAAAAACCCCAGATAGATAAGGCATTTGAAAATCAAGAAATTTGCCAGAATGTGTCCTGTAGTTCCCTAGGGAGACAGAAGCAAAGCATCTAAAACGAAAGAACAACTTTTAAGTTAACTAGAAAACACGAGCAAAAAGCCCTCATGGAAACACTGGGAATGGAGAGACCTTTCCTCCCTTTAGCTTCTGTGAATAATGCTCAGAGAATGAAGTAGCTGAGCCTACATCCTTCCTCTGGCTCAGTGGAGGGCAGGCACGAGGCTGAGAACAACAGAGCCAAGGCAGTGCCTGCACAGCTCTTGCTGCAAGAGGTGACCCAGTGCCCAAAGGACAGGAGCATGCTGCTGGGACAGAGCAGCCACACGATGCAGCCAGCAGGGGAATCACAGCCCACCCGACCTCCTCAGAAATACTGACCTCTCCCCATAGTACAAGCAGCTCAAAAGCAGATACAGAATACTAAACTGCGAGCAGTTACTTTAGAAAGCAAGGGCAATCAAGGGAGCTAGCATCTGAAAAGAAAAATTATCCTTCACAGTTTTCTTTCCATTTCCTGTTCTTGAACCAGTTTTCTGTTCTTGCCCTACCTAACCCATTACTTGTGCTACAGTCCCAGCAAGTTGTTACATCTTCCCCCCCACAAAAAAAAAAAAAAAAAAAATCTTTTTTGCCCTTTGTCCACAGTTTTTCTATTTTTTAGATTTCAGCTTAAAATTTCCACACTAAAGTCAACACACACTTCTATTAGCCCATATGGAGATACATTAAAACAGGAATAATTAACTTCTTCACCCTTAATTATGGCGATAATAAAACTCTCCCAGTGACACTTAATCCTCAGATAAGAAGCTACACTTAATGAAAATTTAAACTAAGATCCTTTTCTTTCATCTAAAAGTAATTCACTCCAGTAGTAACACCAATGCAAAGAAGTAATTTTAAAATATATGCACCGGTAAAGAAATCGGGATTTTTTTCAGTATTGACTACAGACAGACCTCTACAGTTATGATAAAATCACACAATTGAAATGAAAACAACTCAACCTGAAACTGGAAAAATCCTGCAGCTATACCAGTTAATTAGCTATAAGGAGAAAGGGATCACGCAGGTTTTGATGAGGAGAGGAAGAGCTCTATTTTAAAGAGATCCTCTGCTCCTGAAGGGAAATTAAATATGCTGTTTTGTTTGAAATTAATCTTCAAAACATCTAATTCATGACACATGGAAAATAAGGAAGTATCAAGAGACCTGCAGGGTGACTTGTCAAACTAATACCCATGCCTCCAAACGTGACAGCACAAACCTCCCTGCGGTAGAACCGCAGGAGAGTCATGAACCAATTAAGAAATCTGAAAACATAAGAAAAACAAAAACAAATCCTCAAAAAGATAAGATAAATTTATTGTAATTAGTGACAGCAGGTATTAGATTTGCACGCTCTATGTCCTGGCTCTGCTCTACCAAGCACTAACACACATTTAATTTTTAGCAGGTAAAGCATTGCATTTGTGTGTAAGACAGGGTTTAATAGCATTGAAAATAAGAGACTTAAACCACTGGAGAGCTGCCTGCCAGTGGACTCCAGTGCCACATGGTGCTTTGTGAACAGAACCTAAGGTAGCAGAGAGATCACATCACCCATATTCCACCCTTCCAGAAAAGGAATGTTTTCTAGTTACTGATCTCTATGCCTACTTTTGCCCTCCCCATTGTGTATTATATTTTCCTTTGTGATGTGCAATCCTCTTTTGCACAAACAGAGTTTCCAGCTTGCTGTGCAAATATCTGAATTATTAATCAACAGAAGTGCAGCAAAGGAAGAAGAAATATTTGGTCTTATTAAAGTTCATGGACTTTATTTAAATACATAGGTCTCCAGCAATCTGGCAATGGCAAAATATTGATGTTACAACAATCTTGGATTTTCAGATTCTCCACAGAATATATTAACAAAATTAGTACAGTTACATAATTGAGGAATAGCAACTCTAAAAAGTTATGCATATGGTCTACACAGTGTATTGGCATTGACTCAATTAAGTAGGCAAAAGAGCTGGGATTGATATATTAACAGTGCTTACTTAGATGACCTATATAGGGAGACCAAACAGGGAACATTTTGCCCTTTTTTTAATTTTAGCATTTTTTGCTGCATCTGACTTACTGTATTTCAGGCTTGTTTATATAATCACTAAAATATGTACATTCATTTATGGGTTTTACAAGTACCAACTCAAAGTCTAGCAATGAGAAAAAGAACCTTTTATTTGTTTGCCATGTGCATGGCCTATCATATTGATAATGAACATGGTGTCAGATTTATCAAAGCTGTAAGCCAACTAAAAAGGAAAACAAATACCCACTAAGGCTCGTAAGCGAATTAGCTAAAAACCTCAGGGCACAAATGGATATATATTTGCAAACCTTCCTATGATACATTAAGACCTTATCACATTTGATTGTTCAATACTGCACCTTACTAGATGCAACCAGCATCAAAGGTCTGTCACAACTGTGTGTGAGTGTTCACAGACCAATTCAGTGCCAAGTCAGGTTGATTAAGATAGATGTCCAAAATCTGCACCCATGCTGGACCTCAATGCAGGCCACAGAATTTAGATTTCCAGGTGCCCTGTTAAGCACATTATCTTTAAGTTCACTTTGAATATGATCTTACACTCCAGTTAGAATCATGGAATCATTCACTTAATTCAGTGAATCAAACAATCTGACAAATTCTAGGAGATGGAGAGATAAAAAATGACTAATTGCCAAGATACATAATACATGAGATATGTGTTATGGATAAGCTGAAAAAAAAAAAACTGCAGATGAAAACTTGCTACTGCATCATAAGTAGAAAAGCAGAATGAGATAGTGTGTCTTGAGCAGCTGGACCTGGAAAGATGTTTCAGAACCAAAGTTTGAAAACAGACTATCAAGAAGAAACCAAACATTCAGCAGAAAGTGTGTTGTGTGTCAGTGAATGAAATGAAATGAAGCAAGAGTGGTTCAAGGCAGGGTGGTTAAACATCTTGACCTGCTTTGTAGCACAGACACTCAGTTGGCCTCTACATCTTTCTCTGGTATGTTTAAATTGGTCAGCAGAAATTCACTGGTAGTTTAAACTAAAATATAACTGTTTCACACACAGGGGAAAAAAACAGATGTAGAAGAAGCAAAAAATGGTAGGTACAAAACAGTTTTGAGACTTCCTTCAGTCCTACTTCCCTTTAAAAGTGACTCTTTCTTAACTTTTTAGTATTTAATTGTAGTACTTCAGGAAAGAAAAGATTACTATAGAGAACTATGACAATTCAACTAAATTTTTTGAAAACAGCAATTGCACATAACTCATACAATGTCAGAGGGCAATCAGCACACCTGAAGAAAATAGATTTTTTTTTTTTTTTTTTTTTTTTTAAGGCTTAGTGAAGCCTTTAACTTCTTTATTTGGAATGAATTGGCAAACCCGTATTGAAAAGCATCAGTTGAAATTGAGGGGTAACATGAAACAAACAGTAACTTTTAGGAACTCCTTAGGAAACAACTTGGCTACAAAACTAAGACACTAATTTTTGTAAAGAGAGGAAACTGATCTAGAACTGCCATCAGCATTGAAATAAGAGAGATTGAAATTGCCACAGAGAATCACCAGGATGTTGATGTACTTCATAAAAACATGAGATTGATACCTGACAATGGCAAAAAGGCAAGACTGCCCACACAGCACAGAACAGTTGTAGAATAAATACAGAGGTTCCAGACCAGTTGTGCTCCTTTTATCAAAGCCCATTGCCTATTTTATCACATTTCAGATGTATTCAATTAATCCTTTAGGAGGTGTTATACTTTTGATAATCATGTACAGAAGAGGAAGTGGTAAGGTAAAAAAAGTCATTTGAACACAAAAGCTGTGGATAACTGCAGAAAAACTCTGACTGCTAAATAATTGGTATTTGCATATAACTAGAGAAAGAAAGAATATGGAATACCAAACAATAGACAATGGGAAATCTAGATGTGACAAAGCCTTTGCCAGTTTATCCCACTGAACTATATCAGTTATTAAAAAAAAAATCCATAGCAGAAAGATGTGTAGATATAAAACATAAAGAGGTTTTTTTGAACAATCATCTTGAGCTACTCCACAAAGAAAACAATAAAATCATTTCCTTTTGCTAAACATTACTTACAAACACCTTTCCAGTACCTAAATTACGTATTACATACTGGTCCTCAAATTTGGAAAACATTGATTGGTCCCTGTGGCCTATCTTAAACTGAAATCTGCTTATTATTGTAGTATTAAAAGACAGGTCTATTCCTAAACTCTGATCAGCAATTACAGAGTTTAAAATCTGTCTGAATCATTGCTGCATTATTCATAGAATATTAGAAATTATGCTTTTCTATAGTTATACAACTAAGTTTTCAGTGAAAGACTGCATTTCATAGAGAAAATCATTTTGCAAAAACAGATATACTCAAAAATTTTGAATTGCATTCTGCGAAGATAGAAGTATACTAGTGAATGTAACTGAAGCTAAACAATGCAGTTTCATGAAAAAAATACTGACTTAAGAAATTTTTAGGAGGAAGCCTAAACCTCTCAAACTACAAAGCATTTTCTTTCAACAGTACTGGTATTTAAAAATTACATAGTTGAGGAGTGAGACTGTCACTGGGACAGCTGCAAGCAGTTTATGAGCCCTCATGACATTTCAAAAGGCAAGTACCTGACATGGCTGTGTTTGGTGACACAGGACCCTGAGCGACAGCACCTCCCTGTTGGTTGAAGCATTATTCCTTCTCCCATTCAACCAACAAGTAAAGGAGCTCTCCACAAACCCTGCTTTCCACTTACACAAGAGCACACAGTCAGAGGTAAAAAGGCTACAGTGCCAACTCACTCTCAGGGAAAGTGAGTCCACTTCTGGGGTCAAAATGTAAGCTGCAGCAGAGAACAAAATAAAGCAGGGGAAAAAACATCCCCTCTGCTGATGTCCAGTGCTACAAACTCAGTCAAGTGCTGCGCAAATGGTGTGGTCAGAGTAAAATTTCCTCACCATAAACTTTGCTCTGCTATGGCATCTTTCCAAACCAGTTAAAACCTTACCAAGTTATGTGACTAATGAGTTCTGAAGAAAAAAAGAGCTTTTGGGGATAGAGAGGCTGATTGCTCAAGAGAGTTGCTAAACCTAGCAGAAGTTTACACAATTTTTATGTACACAGGAACATTTTTTTAATATATCTTTCCCTGTCTCTTGGAAATATTCTTAATAAAGAACACCAGAGAAATTAAGCAATAGTGGATAACAATTCTTAAGACAGTTTTAGTATATACCCACCTTGTATAAAAAGCAGCCAGAAGTTATCTGAGAACTTTCTACCTAATGTTCTGAATTTCATAACTACCTTATGCTGGTGAGGGAAGTTATATTAAACCATGAGGCAAACAGAAGAAGAACAGATAAACAAGAAGAAATATAGGCTATTCAAGTGCTATGATGAGTACACAAGAAAAAAAGTAACAGTGCAAGTACAAGAACAGAACAAGACAGATTTTAGCTTATACTTGTCTTCAGATGTCAGACCAACACTGTTCCTGCTTTTCTAAGAGAGTAGAATGGTATTCATAGGTACTACTTCTAAGATCAAAGATATTAATTACATTAGGAAACCTAACACACATTTTTTAGCATCAGCAACATACTGCTTGATATTTTTCACACCAGAAAGTACCATTATGTCTAATTTTTTTACAAAGTAATAGCTCAGATTACATAAAGACTTCTGCATAATAGAAAGTCTAGAGAGAGAAGGATTCTCCAGTAGGCTAAAGGCTACTTTTGTATTTCCTTATTTCAGCATACACCAGTGCATCCCACAGAAAAAAGGGACTAAAGCTACATAGGTGCAACCTTGGCAACCCGGGTTTCTGCAAGAATGGCAAACCTATTCCTCCTTGCCCTATCTGATTGGTCTCAGACAAGAAATTCTGGGATGGTTATTAGCACTGGTGAAAAAGTGCACACAGAGGTGAAGATATGATCTGGAAAAGTCAAAAAGAAGGGATGGTAAAGATTTCCAAGTATCTTCTGTGGAAGGCATTTTAAAAAAATAGAAAAGAGCACTTTATTTTTCCATGTAATGGATTTCCAGGTCCCTAAGCCTCCTAGCACACACCTGTGGGAGTGAAGCAGGACTTGCTGTAGAGAGATAAAGGGAAGGAATCCCTTCACTAATTTCAACATAAGTGAATCCATGAGATTGGAGGCATCCACAGGTGCTGAAGGAGCCAGACAAGGTTCTTATGAGGCTGCTGTCTATCATCTATGAAATACTAAGGGAGCTGGGGAGCTCATGGTAGAGGAGGCTCAGGGGAGTCCTTATTGCTCCCCAGCTACAGATACCAAGTCAAAGGATAGAGAGGAAATGGAGGCAGATAATTCTCAAAGGTGCACATGTATAAGACAAGAGGTAATAGGCAAGTAGAAACATGAGAAATTTCAGCATTTGGGAGAAGAATTCACCACTGGAAAATCCACAGAGGAGGGCTGTGGAATTGCCATCCTAAGAGTGTTCAAGGCTCAGCTTGGACACATCCCCAAGCACCTTTATTATGTTTGACTACAAGACCTCCAGAGTACCCTTCCAGTTAAAACTGGGGCTCCAGGATTCTAACATTCTCACATACAGCCAAGTATTGCCACTGTGGAGAAAGCTTGCTCTAGTAAATCAGGACTTTTCATTTCCAATTACTTGAAATTTGAACACTTCACATTGTTTCCATCAGCAGGATATACACAATACAATTTACCTGCAGAATTCATTGCTGCAGGATGCAATTGATTTAATTATGTTATTAAGATTTTTAGCAGATTAAGCAAAAAATAATTACAACCATTATTAATGTGACATAGGATACAATAAAAAGGCTTGCAATTCTCGGGCTGTAGTCAGACCATTAGCATATCACCAGATAGAACAAAAGCAAAATTATCTCGTTACAATACTACAAAATCCTGGCTAGGTATATCTAATACACAATACAATCAGAGACAGAAAATTGAATTACTCACCCATTTTCCTACAAGTTATATGCCAGTTTTTACAGGATTATTAAACGATTTCAAGGATATTTCTCTACCTTTCCCTTTACTCATGCTTCCATAACATAAAACAACAACTATGACAGTATGCAAAAGACTGATAAAATATTGAATATTTTACTACTTACAAATTATTGTTGAATCGTGCCTACTAAATCGATGGATTTGTATGCAGAGGTACTGAAAAATAGATTTAAATTTTAATATTCAATACCCAAAAAATATTCAGTCCAAACAAAGGCTAAAAACATTAAAAGGCAAAAGCCTGGAAGAATTATCTGCTTTGTTTTAAAAACACAATTAAAATGAAGAGACGTTAGCAAATTTAATCTGCTATAGCTGACATCATTCCTGGGCATTGATTCAAACTCCAAATTTAATTTCAATGAAGCTTTGGTAAAAGTAATGCCTTCTGCAGATTCTGACCCATCTGACTGAACTTATCTACTGATGACAATAAAAAGTAACTTAACCAAATATGGTTTCTATAAACAGTTTGAAGGATAGACAAAATATATCTTAAATTGGCTTGGGACAACATTCTATTGGATGTCGCTTACTATTAGCATGGTTTGTGCCCCTCCAAGTAAGTATCAGCATAGACTTCAAATTCTTTTGAAGGCCTTTTTTTCTTTTTTTTAGATAGACACCTGCTTTGTGCCAAAATTTGATGACTTCTGATACATTTGACGTGAAAATGTACTTTTTACTGAAGAGAGATGTATGACACAATAAGCAAGGCAGAGAAACAGAAAGAAAATCCAAGCTGAGGAAATTCTCTGCCAAGGCCTATAGCCATGACATTTTGCAACATCTTAAATTTGTGACAACTTTAAAAGGAAAATGCATCACTGATCACATCAATATAGGAACTTCTAACACAAAAATCTGCCTTCAAAATAAGTATTATTATATAAAAATATTTACTGCTTTTTACGATAGATATCTAAGTGTACTTGGTTTAGCCCTGTTACTGACTTCACAAAATTGGCAGAAAATTGCATGAGTTGAAGTTTTCTTGGGAAATCTTAGGTTCCAAATTCACTCAGCAAAATTATCTGGAAGTACATTTGGCAGTGGCTTCTATAATCTCACAAAAGGCCACACTGGAAGTTGTTGGGGATTGACACAGTTCCAATCACATATATTTGCATATACAAAAATCATTACTTGCATGAAAAAAAATTATTTCTTCCTATAGACTGATATTTAGCCAAATCAATTAAACACTAACTTACATAACAGCTCATTAATCCTCATTAGTGTACATTTGTACAGTTCCTATGATATCTACTTGTAAGCATCTGAAAGGGTAAACACTTTTAACTTTTAACAAAACATACACATGCTCTATTATTTTCTTTTTTTTATTATTACAGCGTTTAAAAACATGCCCTAAAAGTGCCAAGCACAGAATGCTAAAATCTTTCTCCATTCAGTTCCTCAACTGAAGGGTGGGCTGGGGAGGAGGACATGGCTTCAGAGAAGGGGAATACAGACAAGATAAAATACACAGTTTTAGATTTCCTGAGGAAATCACAAAAGTTAGGAAGATGATAACTGAGACTGAGTTTCAAAAACAAGCCTGATGTGCTTGCCCAGAGCTGTTTTATAAAGCAGGCTATAGTCCTTGCTGAATGTGAACGAACAGCAGAAAGTCATCTTCCAAATTGCTTTTTCAGACATCAAACCCCAACCCTGTCAGACATAAAAAAAACCTATTTCCTTTAAAAGTTCTGGATTCAGAGTTGTAAGGATTTGAAATGATGATAGCACCCACCTTTTAAGGGCTTGCCAGGTGGGGGTGTCCTGGCAGCTGGAGGCACGTGCAGCAGCGTTCGCTGACATAAGGAAAGGCAGGAGACACAGTGGTACCCCATAAAGGGAGAAGGTAAGAAAAGGCATTAGGGATAACTCCAGCCTAGTTCTAATTCACTGCATTTTTGTGCATCTGGTAAGACAGATCAGGACAGGGAGTTAGTGATAATCATATTTTAAAACCTTTTTCAACACTTTTTTGTGTAACCCATTACAGGTGAAAGTTTTTTATTCTAACCTGAATCTTTACAGATGCAAAATACTTGGTATCACAGTCTACATCAAGCTCAGGAAAAAGTAATAGATTACAGCATGTGATAAAAGGGCTGTGTTTCTGACATAAAATTATGCAGAAGAGGAGAAATGAAGACCAACTTTCACTCTGTGCCCTATAAAGCACCAGGCCAAGGGCACCAAGGGCTGTATCAATAACATTATCCTTGGCACTGCTCTAAGTTTCAA
Source organism: Cettia cetti (assembly GCA_013401135.1). NCBI lineage: Eukaryota > Metazoa > Chordata > Aves > Passeriformes > Sylviidae > Cettia > Cettia cetti. The sequence continues at coordinate 142,595 of VZUI01053521.1, forward strand.
ATAAATGTGGCCTTTAATTTAAAAAAAACCCAAACATTTTGTCCTATGGAATCCATTTAGTTCAGAATTTGATTCTCTCAATATACATTTAATAGCCAGTATCTGGTGGATTAAACTGAGTAATTTTGCTAAAAAATTTAAAAGTATGCAGAATCTCAAGTTTCTCCTAATCTCTATGTGTTTTCCAAAGCAGCCTTTTGTTTAATTTTTGTGTACAAGATTTCTGCCATTTGGATGAAGACAGCAGCTTCTAAAAGATCTTTTGTAATGCACTAAAGGTGATAGGGGGAAAAACCCTGTAAGGTTTATGTTTAAAATCTTTCCTGTAAATTCAGCATAAGTAAAAGCAGACATAATCCAAAAATCACTGTAAGCCAAAGGCATCCCAAAGGATGCTGCAAAAAATTTACAGAGGTGGTGGAAAGCTCCAATTGAAAAGAAACAAAAATAAACTGACAGCTACAAAGAAAACAAACAACAGGAGACAAAACCAAAACATTCATCACTGTGATCATACTAACACATATCATTTTACCCAAAAAAACTATCTTCAAAAATAAAAAAACCAACTCTTTTTAAAATCAAAAAATCCCATGGAATTTAAGTCTAAAAAGAACTCTGCAATGAAGAATTTGTATGCTCTAAATAATGAGTTTCTAATCAAACTGGGCATTTTTTAAAAGCAAGAATATCAAGAATAATAAACTCACAAACTGAAACTTCAAAGAAATCAGATCTTTGCACTCTATCCTCCTACTCATTTGATTTTTGTCCTTCTTATATAAGTGTATTAAGAAATTAATTATATAAAAACCAGTTATTTGGTCTCAAGCCAAGAATCCATTTTCTGAACAAAAACTGTAAGCAGGAGAATAAATTTCAGAAAACATATTTTAGATTTTTCACCATCTGATAAAACACGTTGGAAACTCACAGGAATTACAAACTGAAGCTTAGAAAAGCAAATCATGAAAACCATAAACATGGTCCCAGTTCAATGTAACACTTTGAAATCCATTCCTATCCATTTGAAGATGCCAGCATGGACAAGTGTCTGACCTGCAAAGCCAGCAAGGCAACTTTGCCTGGAGTGGGCAGACTGAGGTGGGTGTTTCAGGAGACTCGGGATTCAGGGTGTTTGTTCATGGAGCTACCAGAGCCTGCTGCGGGCAGCAATGGCACTGGCTGCTCCTGCATGATGTGCACAGGGACACACAGGGGCTGGGATGCAGCATGCTGTTGCCACATGCTGGAGGCAGCCAGGGCTTCTGCTGGCATCGTTGTAACAATATTACAGGTATTATTACTAATTATCTAATTAATGTGTTGTAAAATTAGGAAATAGGCATTCTTTAGAGGTGCTGATTTGGCTTTGCACTTGTCTCTAAATCTGAAGGAGCTGTATTTTCACAGTGGAAGAAGTCAGGTTCTTTATGTGCCACTTTATGAACCTCATGACTATTGTGCACTCAAAGGCAGCTGCCAGAGTTTCACAGAAACACAGGCACGGGTACTTATATAGTGCTGGGTGCTCTATGACAGACATTACAAGGGAGTGAACCTGAAGCTAACTTGGGAGTTTCTTCCGCTCATATAGAATGAAAAAATATTTCTTAAAACTTTGTTATATGGAAAATGCAGCTTATACATTCTGCTTTTTAAAATACCTACTAAATTTTTTTTTTTTTTCTTGTTAGTAGAAGTCATAGCAATTCAGCTCCTTAGCTAAACCTTTGATTGGGGGAATTACTAATAAAATCTCACCAATTTTAGGTATCACTGAAGATGTTTTATGCTTCTGAGAGCCATTAAAATTAGAACAATATTCTGCTTTTTTGTTTTTTCTATATATAAATAAATAAATCATCTTTTTGTAACATAGAATTTAAAAGTGGGAAGGAACACAGATGAGAAGAATTCTTAGAACAAAATTACAGCAAAGCATGGAATATATTAATGTACCCTTTATCCTAAAGACAACCTTTGGGACTTAAAGCTATTAAATGAAATGCATTCTAGCATAGCAATGGGACACTGATATTCAAGTTTATTTTACTCCAGAGTTGTCAGCCTTTCCTCATCTGCAGTCTCATTTACATGACTCAATACAGTCTCCATGTTTCCCAAATACTAATGTTGCAATACAAAAGCTCCATAAACTTGGCCTTTTCAACAGCAAATGCATCATAATCAAAATGTTCTTAGATGTAAGTTCTACCTTATTTAGTCTTTAGTGAAGACCACAGATGGGAATAACATTTGCTCACACTTTAATGTAGAGCATACTTTTTAATAATCAATGTGTTGGCACACATTTTGTCTTAAAATAAGTAGCTTTTAAAAGAAGTAAGTTCCAGTGGATAAAATTCCAAGAGGCTTCTTTTTCCTTTAAAGACAGCATGGAAGTTCAACGAATGCACAGGCCAAAATCCTAAAAGGCTGTACAGCAGTTCCAGCTAAGGATATACAAGAACTCACCAGCACATTAAAGTTGTAATGTCCTTCTGACTAGTTAACACCACACTGTTAAGGTTTAATGAGGAGACGTTTAATACGCATTTGACAATTTAAAAAGGAACAAAGTGATGCTAAGTGATCACCAAGTGATGATGCAATTCTCTACCAAATGACAGTCAGGGACTAGAAATCACCCATGTGCTATTTTCTTTGCGCATAGAACATGGCAATGTGACTTGAACTAACACCTTCTCCCTGCTATAACAATATAACTGCAAAGCTAAGATGAACTTCTCTTCCAAACAAACCATCAGATATTTTGTTGACCAGCAAAAGTAATTTGGTAACATTTTAATACTGTTCAAGAAAGGCAATCTGACAAAGGAAAGCCTAAAATTATAAACAGCTGCAGAGAGCAAAAATTGACTTAAGCAAGGTAGCACAAATAATAAAACACATCCTATATTAAAGTAATTTGTATACTCCATATTCTCTGTCAGCTGGCTGCAGAACACTCTCTGTATTACACAAACCAAAATGTAGCATTTTAAAGGACGTGGACATAATGGGCATTAATGTTTCATAATGTTTGATTGTATGTTGTTTTCTGCATGATCACCTATTTATTTAAATTGGTGCACAATGTAGCCTTGGAATCCTATGAGTTCCTGAGTTGGAAGGGGTCCACAAGGATGAACCTCTGCTACAATTGCATGCACTCAACCACCCCAAACTGCTTGTAATCTGCAAAAATGTAATTTTTCTGGTTTTTGTTAAATTGTACACAAAGGCATGTTCTGCCCAAGTCCATTATTTTGAAGTACATTTTTTTATTGTGATGTATTGTAAACAATGAGAAAATTTATGAATTTCAGATGATTTATTCTACCACATATCCACTCAAGCCATGCATACTACACTAAGAATTCATTCTGGAACAGAAACTGGGCATAAGGACAACTCTGTGAATGTTAAACCTGTGATGAAAATTTAAAATAATTCCTGTCTCTACTTACACTTGACAGAACATAAAAGAGTATCCCTCTTCATTCTTAATAACTTTTTAGAATATTCAAATTAAGTGATTTTGTAAGAAAATAGATTTTGTAACCATTTGTCTCCACAGACAGCCATGCAAATAACACTACAAGTTTAATCATTCTTATTCTGATATTTCCGTATCTATCTTCCATTGATAAACAGATGCTTTATGAAAGAATCGCAGTGTTCTGCTTTCCAAACCACAAACAGGATTTAATAGTTTCACAGATTTGTTAATGACATGCCACATCATATAATTTGTTCTGAATTACATGAATACAAAAGGAAATATACTGAAGGTTCTAATGAAGGAGAGTTTACAGCTGGAGCAACATTGAGTAGCAGCTAAGAAGAGCAAACTGCCTATTTTTTTTAGAAAAGGTATCTTAAAGTATGGCTTTGGCAGATGAAAATTCAGTATCACCAGTTTCACACTAAATGTACAGTTATAAACTATTCTACTTCCAATGCAAATTCATGCACACAGGAGTCTTGAAATAATTTGTTGAATAGATGCGATCCTAAGAATATGCTCTGACTACTTTTTTAATAAAATTTCCTTTATACTCCCTGATAGAGAGACCTGAACTTGGAATTGCTGTGATTCATTTTTCTGAAAGGAATATATTATATTAATATTACAATATTATATTAAATTATACTCAGTAAGTTGGTCATATCTGCTAGATTTAAAAGAAAAAATACCATTTCATTTGCAGTTGGTTTTATTTATATATTGAGGATGTAACTTTTCCTAGAACCTAAGCAATATTCTGGTCTCTGAACAATTTGTTACAGAAATACAATTAACTTAAAGGGAGATTTTTTTAAGACTCTTCCAAAATACATCTTTTAATTTTTACATGTTACCAGTGATGTCATTTTCACAGAGGAATGTATTTAATAATGGGAACAGTGGAATTAAGTGTTTCCCTAAGCACACCCACCTGAGAATGTGGGGGAGGATTTATTTTTGTCATACACTGCCTGTATGGCCTTGCCTAACTCAGTCTCCCCATGCTTGAGACTTCCCTTCAGTAGGCAAAGCATCTATCCCATCACAGGTTTGCTGGTGCAATATTTAACATTTTTATCCCTTCCTTGGCAAGTTTCTTAAAGAGGGAGAGGGAAATCAGGATGCCAAAACAACCAGAAAAGGCATTTTTGTAGCTATCTGGTAGGCATAACATCTGGAGGGGGTTTTATTGCTGTTTTTCAGTGTCTTGTGTGGGTGAGAAGGACTTTTTCGGGAGGTGCAGAGGGGGTTGTTTCTTTCTTGGTTTCTGAGGTTTTTTTCAATTCACAGTGCTAGAAATCTAAAGATTTTCTATGTTCAGATTGTTCCAAGTTTTTCCAAGTTCCTGTCTCACTCATTGCAAATCAATCTGTGTCCCTCCAAGAGAATCCCACAGCAAACCCAATCCAACATTATCTGCAACATCCAGACACACTTGCAGACATTTGACTTTGCAAGTTGCACACATGGTATAGCTCACACAGATGATCTGGAAACACTCCTATAAACTCTCGTCATAGCTGGACGTGAATGGAAACAAAACAAAAATCTTTTTCAAGAAAAACTCTGCTGTACCATCTGCTAAGGAGCACTCTGCTCCTCATGGCTAGTTAAAACACTGTGTAGTCCTTTAAAAAGACTTCTGCAGATGATGTTATATCACTTTATACTGCCTCTGCATTAATGTTTTCCAAACTCAGCTGCCCATAAATTCTAAAATAATACTTAACTGAACAAATATTTTACTCTGTGTAAATATTTCTTTTGACATAAGTGAAAAGGTGTACATCCAGCTAGAACTATTGTGATACACTTGAATTCCGAACTAAGGTCAATTTCTTTTCAAGTAAATAAACATTCATATTCTATCACTGCAATAACAGTTTTAAAATATCTAAAGTTTTATGCCTTACAAGGGCCTCTAAAAATATCAAAACATTCAAAGGTTCAGGCATTTATACTTTGGCAATTAATGTTGCAATTATATTGCATTGTATCTTAATATATCATGCATCTCAAATGTACCTTGAGACGTATCTTAAACATTTATTTTTGTATGCCTGTTTTAGTTTTCTGTGTTACATCACATTTTCTTTTTCTTTCATCTACTTTTTGTTCCCCACTAACTGATCCACCGCTGTTACAAACAGGTCGAGGCCAGGTCAAGTTAAGGACCACGAAACTCTAAGTAAACATTCAGATTCTGTTTTCAATATGGGTCCAAGCAAAGGCTTTCAAGGTTGACTCTCACAAGAGATATTTTACTTCAAGAGGTTTCTTTTCCCCTGAGGCAGAGAACAGGCAAGTATGAGCTTTAAATGAAAACCGAATTTTGCAGTGAGTCTAAAAGGAATACAGACGCAGCAGAGCTCCTGTAGCCTCCCCTGCCATCAGCGAAGGCCCATTTCACAAGGAACACGAGGGGTTCTGCTACTGCACTGCTCTTGCACCTCGTTACAGCTTCCAGCATACTCAAATGCTTTCGCTGGCCCCTGAGGAACAGTATTTTATTGAAAAAAAACTCCAAAACCATTAAAAAATTGTTTCACTCTGCTCTCATTACCAAGGATTACCCACTGCGCTTTGGGCTCCCTCCCACCTCAGCTTAAACAAACCTTTCCCTCTTTTAATATTTCATGTCATCCAAGGCTGCCAGATGTAGCTGGACCATGAAGTGCACATTCTGAAAAGCTCCATTCTATTGCTTTTATCCAAAATCTTTGGAAAGATTTTTTATTTACCATTAAAAGAATGCAGAAGTTTTCCTGCGTTCGCTATGACAAAGGCACAAGATCTACCGATGCTTTGAGCGCATCCAGTAACTTATAGGAGTCAGGAAGCTGAGAGAAAGACACCTTAATGACTAGAGTTTTTAATGCCAGGACTCCTAAAGTCTCATTTGTTGGCCAATACTTCATCTGGAAAAATAAAATGGGAAAGAAAGAGAGAATACATTCATGGTTCCTTGACTCTACAGCAAGAAGATAATACCACCTCAAGGGTCTCCAAAAGAGTAAAAGCATTTGTAAATTTGGTGCAAATACTGTTTATTATCCTCATGCTGAAATTTTAATTTCTTTTTGAGTTAATCTAGAGGCAATCAATTAATAATTAACATTATTTAAATCACCTCTTGGGACATCTCAATTAAGACATGGCAATTCACAAAAGCATCACAAAAAATAAAACAGATGCAGTAATTAGCATAAAGATAATTTGCTAAAACAATATTTGATTAGAATGCAGTTAAAATGTTAGGATCCTATATGTCACATATTCCTATAGTCCTTCTACACCAGCAATGCCCTGAGTTTTGCTCTGAAGACAGCTGCTATAATTTTTAAGACCATCTAATCATTTTCCTTGAACATTCCTCAGATGTAAAAGCTATTTTCTACACTTTGTTTCCATAGATACAGCAAATTTTTTTTATTAATCAGAATGATAGCCTGCAAATTGCTAAGCAAACACATCATCAGCAAGCAGTTAGCATTCCAAGCTGTATCTTTTCAAACAGGGTCCCACTCTGATCACATTTAATTTTTTTTTTTGGACAATTAAGACAGAGTGGAAATGGAAAATGTGATATTTTCTAAATGGAGATTTTAACAGTGTAGTTCAAGACAGAAACCTGGGTCAGTTAGCACTTAATGCTAACAGTTACAGAGCATACTGAGAAAAACAATCAGTTGCTGCTTCAGGGAGGAAAAATCCCTGTCAAGGAGACCAAATTAAAGCATCATTTCATCCAAGTATTTGACTAAATTGAATTTTAATCCAGGAAAGCTAAACAGATAAACCAAATACCAGAGGGGAAACAGTTCTCAATCTATCGAGTTAAACCAAACAAATCTGGAAATACGCATCCAAAGGCTCCAGCATCTTTTGCAGAAACAGGGATTTGGGGGTTTTTCTGTCTGTCTCAATAGGCCAGTGAAGCAAAACAGATGGGCTAATAATTACTGCTGAGTTAAAGTTGCTACATGAACTTCCCTGGTCTGAAAAATCTCAATCTTGCAACTTTAGCACATAAAGTACCTCAAAGACTTTGAAGAAGTGAAAGGACTCAGAACTACTCAGAACTCAGAGACATTTAAAAATTTTAACAAAAAAAATTTTAAAATCATATCCACAAACTCTCCTTTATCTCCAAATATCTGAACTACTTAAGGAGGAGAATGAGTTGATATCAAGAACGTTTGCAGCAAGCGGAAGAAATAAAGCATGGGTTTGTAACAAAAAGAGGCAAAAGGAAGGGTGCTGCAGAAACAGCATAAAAACTGCTCCTCCCTGAGGAGCATTCATGAGACAAGTACTTGATCCTCACGTTGTGTCAAATACCGAAATATTCCAGCCCATCTCATGTACTTCCATAGTTACATTTACTGATTAAAGCAGCAGAATGTTGGATCTTCCAAAACAGACATACCTGGGGATGATCTGAAGCACAATGAAGCTTCATTTATGTTTTTGACAGCAATAATTTCCAGTTTCTTGGTGTTGCTGTGGCTAAAGTATGTGTCATTATGTTAGTCTGACAGCTTTTATTGCAACTTCTGAAGCAAGTCCACCACCAGTGGGCAAATATTGCTATGGCAACTCAGCACAAGTGCAGAAACTTCTGAAGTTGTTAGGCAACACAGTGCCATCAGCTGCTGATTTTGCTGAAGTTTAGTGCAGTTCACATTGTCTGGAGTCACCTAATCAGGTACACCAAAAATAGAGCTTTCAGCAAAGTGATGTGGAAACAAGCTGTCTGTGATAGAAAATTAAATTACAACACAGAGTGGGGGGAAAAAACTAGAAAGGTGGCTCATTTTTTCTCTTTTTCAAAATCCAATATAAAATAGTGAATTGGTTTAGTAGTTTTTAAAATGTAGGGCATGTAATTCTTACTAACGCTTATATAATTAGTTGGAAAAACGTAATGCAGAATTTTAATTTTGTAAAATGAAAATTTTGAAAAGTATTTTTACTTTAGAACATTCCGTTCCCATCCCTGCAATAATTTTAATTTGGCTTGCAGTGGTCTATATAAAACAAAACTTAGTAACTTTCCCGAGGAAGAAAATACTTCACATAATTTGAGGAGGGAAAATCATTAGAACTGCTCTTCATTTTGGCTATCACAGAAGTTAAGAAGACGACAGAGAAGTACTTTCTCTTACACAGGGGAAGGCTCCTGCAGAGGAGCAAAGCACTTCTCCAGAAGAATGTGGACAAGCTCATGCTGCCACTGCCATGGGCTTGAAAGAATCTTCAGCCTTTATTTGTGGTGCAATGGAGCAATACCTTCAAATACAACTTTTAAAGACAAGACTAATCAGGGAACTACAAATTATTATCCAAATATTCTTTTCCAGCTGTTTCCTATATAGTGAGCTGAGCATATGCTTATAGGTCCAGAAGGACAACAGAGGTAGTACTAATACCTTGGTTCCTCTACATGCAGAAGGAAATCCTTACTAACAACATCCAGTTTATTGCTAATTGTCAAAGGAAATGGAGAACAGGTAATAGCATAAAGATGACTGGGAAAAAGAATTAAATATGCAAGTGTAAAAGACTGAATGAGACAAAATGAAGAGAGGGGTTATGCTTACAGTTCACAGGCATGTAAATTATTTTAGAATGCTGTAAGACACATTAGGTAAAAGTGTCACACAAATTGGTTTTGACACTTCATTAAATGTAGAGGAGTTTCTTTGGGCCTAATGCAGCTAAAAATACTGAGTGGTTTATACCCTGGGGGATCCCAGAACTGGTGATCAATGCAGGGGTGAGCACAGAAAAAACAAGTGAAGACAACTGCAGATGCACCTACTTAACTCTTCAAGTACAGTAAAAATAAGATCAATTACAACAGTTTTCAGTGTTATCTCCTAGATTACACAGTGCTATGACATATTAGACACCTTCTGTCCTCAGCACCTCAAGGACTGCAGCTCTCCAATGCTGTTAGCTACTCACAGTATTCTTGCAACACTACTTGTTTTAACTTTACCCAAAATATCCATGCAAAGCTCAGATGTCCCTAACTAAACAGTTGCAGCTCTCTAACAGGAGTACCTCACCTGATAAAACCCTCAGATTTCTTTGAGGAAACTGACAATTTATTGGAGATTTTCTGTTGTAGTATTTGAAACACAGCAGCCAACAGAAAAAAAAAATGAATGCAATAATAACTTACCTAAGGTAAAAATTATTTCAGGTTATAGATCCTTGATGGCATTCATCAAACTCTAGCTCAGCCTGACATTACCTCTTCATTTCACAGTGACTATTGGAGAACTATCTATTAAGTTCATATGGAAGGAGAACAATTTCAGCTGCCTTTCCCTTTATGCAAAATAAAATCCCACCTTTTTAATATGTGTCAAAAAATAATTTTGAACTAGAAAATGATCAAATGTAGAAATATCAATTGATTTGTGAAATCAGGCTTTAACAAACGATGAGGAACCATGTGGGAAGTTCCTTAATCCACAAAAAAAAATGTGAGGGTCAGTATAATTGAAAAATAGTTATTAAATCAGTGATAAGAGAAAATTTGTTTTAATGCAAGTGGGACTAACAGACTGTAAAGGTGCTCAAGTTGTTAGTATTTCAGTAGCTACTTTATTTCGTATTTCATTAATTATACTAGTTATGATGTGAGTCATGTGAATATATATGAATGCATGAGTGTGTTTCATTCATGGCAAAAGAATCAAACGGCTGAAATGTAAAAATGATGAGTTTTGGCTCCATTTTTTAATTGCATCATTTATTTCAGCAAAACAAAGACATTCACATAGCAAATGTTTTCAAATAAAACCAACACTGAGTCTAAACATCTATTAAATTTTGTTTAGATTTCAAAAATGAATCCAGGAGTATCCATTGGCATAGCCTGTTGCTGGACACTCCCCAAACATTTATTTTGCATATGTACTTTTATCTGGCAGCTTTATTTGTGCTACTGAAAAGTAAAGAATATAGAAAAACATGCAGGTGTGTGATATTAACTGTTTTCTCTTACCTTTTCTTTTGATTTAAGTAAAATCACTATGACATAGTTCAGAGATCTTTTTCTCTGATCACTTCACAAGGGAAGTAGCTATTCTTGATCAGTACTGCAGACCAGATTTTCTAAAGGCATCTGCAAAATGCTAGACACCAATATGGATATTCTTGGGTCCCTTCCCAATTGCATTAAAGTCAGTAATGAAATGTAGTTCTTACTGGTAGAAAAATCAAAGTACTTAGTTGAAAAACAAGTTTTAGAGAATATTTTAGTCTTCAAGCTATAAAATCTGAAGCAAGGGATGCTAAAAACCATTTTTGCACTCACTGAAGGTACTGAGTGACAGTCATGGAAGCCTATAATCCATATACAAAGCTTAGCATATGAAATTGAAAACTCATTGTTTGCATACTTTTTTTTCTCTCTCTGACAGGCAAGGCTTCATTGTACTGAAGATTAAAAATCAATGAGTTTTGTTCAACAGCACAGAACCCACTTTTGGGTCCCCACCTTTGCTGCAGTGACCCATAGGATCCTGGCAACACATTTGCTTTTTTCAGGATTTTCCATCTTTTTGTACCTTGTAGTCAACTAACAGTTGTGAACTCCACCACTCCCAGCTGATGGACCTCTAGTTTCTAACAGAAAGGCTGACCCATAAAAGCACAGCCTTACCTTTCCCAATATTAAATTTCCTATTGCTATTAATTTGTTTCACAAGGCCATGCAATTGCTTTCATGCAATACATTTATGCTCACCCTCACTGTTTTGAGTCTCCTGACTTTGGAGCATGAATAAACTGAAATCAGTACATTCCTGCTTTTGTGCTATGGCTGTTAGTAAGAGCAAAGTCCAAGACCAGGCAGTAGGCTGATGTTTGGAAGTAGTATTTAATACTCTTACTACACCCATACAGTTTTTACTTTGCCTTGGCCCATTTTTATCTGTTTTCTATGGCTTATGGTTTGTACCCAAATGATATTGCTTAATTACGCTGTCCTTCAAAAATGTGTTTAAGAGTATCTTGTATTATTATTTTGATAACAAAGGCATCTGCAGTCTGCTTCATTCCCTTTCTTCAAGTTCAATTAGGTAAAACATCAACTCATCAAATTACATAAAAAACCATTCATCTTCCATGGCTATCAGGTATCTGGAGAGAAAATTTTATCCCATTTGAGTGATCCTATTAAAATGTTTTGGTTTTCCTTCCAGATGTAGAAATCCTCATTTCATACAGTTATTTCTGCTAATCACCTTTTTTGTGTCTACATTCTTCTTAAAAATTGAAGCCAAGTATTCATTTAAGTTTGGGAGTAATATCCACATTATCTTTAAATTCCAATTAGAAATTATCTAGTAACAGAATAAAGTTGAACATAAAATTACACTTTATGAGGTATTTAGTTTCAGATATAGATTGCAAAGCAAGTGCTGTTTCTCATGAACCCTGAAACAACCACAGAGCCATCAGGAATGGATGCCATTGAGATGTGATTTTACTAATTAGTGAGGACATATAAGAAATTGCTTTAGGGACAAAAGAATGAGCTGAGGAGAAACAGCAATTTAGTTCTAATTAAATAGAAAGATAAGTAAAAGGAGTTATCGTATGAAGATTCATTTCTAAGTGTACAAATTTTGATTATTAACAGAATGATCTGGAAATTAAAAATTCAAATATGGAAGAGATTAGACATTTCTTTCAATTAATGATTTTCCAACTCCCTTTCCAGTGAACTGTCACACAGTACTGAAGTGTAGAACAGGGTCTCTCTTACATAAGGAGCACATCTATGGGACTGGCCATATGGTTGGGAAAACTGTAAGACATGAGTTGCTATTTACATCTCATGGATGTAATATCTGCATTTTTCTCGATGGGAAGTGTACATTTACTTACATTTTTAGCTGTGATATGTCAAAGATGTACAAATATACGTAAGAAGGTAAGTCCAAGAAAAATTCTATGCCACCCCTTTAGCTCCTTCTGATCACCTATAGACATCACTAGCAACTCTTAGGAGTTACTGAAGCTCTCTGCACACACAGAGATTGCTGCTGCTACTTGAGTCAGAGCAGTCATTGATGACAAGGATTCATATTCCACTTACACTTCAAACACAACCAGCCAACAAAGACCTGCCTAGAATAAAACCAGATCCAGTACAAAGCCCAGGTCAGCTCTCTCTATTCATAGTGCACAAGAGAAAGATTAAGAAACTTGCGACGCTGGTTTTCCCTACTGCATGTCCTCCAGCTGAAGGCAAGCCTGCACCCACACAGCTGAGGCTCTAGATTAGAGCCTGCTCATCCATGGCAGTGGTGGGCACAGCCACCACGAGGGCAGGTCCGGCCTCCTACCAGCCTGTCCTGCAGGAGCATTGTGTGCTCCACAAGCACCTCCAGGGGCTCCAGACCTGGGCTTTACCTACACTAACTCATACTATCCACAAGGCTGATCTCCACCTAAGTGACAGTACCACAGAAAGCTAAAAGTCATATCTAAATCAGAAGTGACTCACTAAAGCAGCAACTGTACCAATCCTGAGTTCCAAGTGAGAGGATTTTGCGCTGGAAGTTAAACTACAATCCACAGTACAGGAGAGATGAGAAGACAAGAGCAGAAGAGGTAAAGTGCTGTCCAACAGCAAGAGCCCCTGCAAACATTCATGTGAGTCATTAAGAATTATTCTTAAGATGAGTGGAGAAAGTTGAGTCATAAGTGACTCATCCACTTACCAGATGGGAGGCAAGCATATATGAAATTTGGGACTGCCACTTAGTGAACATCATGAGCTGCAAATTCCCAGTCTGCTTCACTTCTTGCCACAAAACAGGCAGCATACAGAGTGATGGAAGCAGAAGCAATATACACACCACCTTCTGTTAAAGTGTACCAAAATGAAAGGTGTTTAGAATACAACTTCCATCTCCATTTAGCTACCAAGCAAGCAGGAATGTTGACTGGCCTTATCCAAACAAAGCTCACATCTTAACTTTTACACACCTGTAAGAGATAGAGTGTAAAATTTCGGGAAATGAAAAGGATTTTTTCATGTCTGCTATGTTGCAGGTAACTTCTTAGCCATTAAATATAAATAGGTGATGTGCTACCAAAACAAAAAAGCTCATTAAAGACTGGTGAGCAGACAGACATCTGCAACCTTACAGAAATCTGTAACTGTTCCAATAAAACTGGAAAATCAAGGCAGAGAGGAGGCAACAGCTACTCATCTTCTCTGTTGCTTGCCAAATTCAGGGATTATGCATTTCATTTTTCAGAACCAGAAATCTCAGAAAACAGAAATAGCAACTTGAGAGTGTGAATTTACAGAGAATTTCAAATCCCTTAATTTGACCTCCAATTCTCCATACTGAAAGCCTCTCTACACTGCCTGTGTACATTCTGGAAAGTCCATAACACCCAATCCAGTCCCTGAAGCCCTAAGCAGTTTGCTCTGACTGGAAAGCTACTATAGATCAGCTTCAAGCTGACATCTAAAAATAAAAAGCTTATTGCCACTCAATTTTTTCAGGGTCTGACAGTTCAAGGTTAGTCAAGGACCCATCAGCCCTGTTTTACTTATTTACTTACTAATATTGTAAGTCAGACAGAGCTGTAGGGTTTTTGTCTTCACTCTTACGGTCCAAACATTCCAGATTTCCACCTGAGTGACTGTAGCAGCCTCCTTGGCAGGCACTTATCCTGTAGCTTTAATAGAAGAGTAATCACTTGACATAGCCTTGCATCAGGAGTTAAAGATGGTACTTCTTCGACAATGAAAAGCATTTGGAAACAAGGGTTTGCTAGGTGCCACTGTAGACCTGAATTTAAACCTCAGCTGTGGTCACTCTAAAGATGGGTATGTCCTTCCAGTCACAGTACAGACACCCTACTATAAGTACACTACAAATTATTTTCATAAATCCAGTCAAAATCCCCATATTATTACTTGTCATAGGCACAGACATCAGTTTGATAATTATTCCAGTATGACCTAATAAACCATAAAGTTCACAATATTAGCTGGAATACCATATGTAAATCCTGATAAAAGCATCAGCATTAAGTAAATTCAGCTACAGAAGTTCTTACAGTAACTAAAAAAGATGAGTTTTTGCTCATCTGTGACACTAAATAGCATTGCATATATTCCAACAAATCCAAACATTTAACTTTTTGCCTTTAAAGACTTAAAAAAGGGAATTTATCTGCCAGATTTGAAGAATTAAAACTATTTCTTCAACCTTGGATTCAAGCAAGAAGTTCTCCTGAGTTGGAGTATGCTTAGCAGACTACTGATAAATTATCCAGAAGATGGTGTTTTATTAAAGCACAGTCCTGGAAGTCAAAACACCTGGAAGGTATTGCTTTTTCCCCTCTCCCACTGAGCCCTACCTTAAAGTAAGTTGTAATGTTTGCATTTTGGTTTTTTTATCTGTGAAAGATGAAAGTGTAAAGCAATTCAAAACTGTATTCAAGAATTTCAAATCCATATGTGACTACTGAAAATGGAATATACAAATAGTTAACACTATTTTTTGAACTGAATGCTTAAAAATATTAGAAATAGAGATTTACAGAAACTGTCAGAATAATATCTTTCACTACTCAAAGGGTTGACCTATTTAAAATCTTTAAAGATTCATGGAAATCATCAGAAAAGTGACCTCTCTGGCAGAATAGGGGACATGAGAAACTGGAAAGAACCGAGGTCTGGCCTCCTGAGTTAGCCTCTTCTGCTCCTGTCCCAATGACAATCCAGAAATTACTCTATTTTCCTCAATTTCACTTTGGGGTACCAGAAACTGAGTGACTCTACAACTGGAGTTTCTGTAAGCCTGGAGTATGTTTTACTAGAGAGCAGACACTACAGAAGCAGCCAGTGGGAGGCAGGTTGCCTCCTAAAGCTGTCTGGAATGCCCATGTGCTGCTCAGATGAAATGCAGCCCTTGATATGGCCACAGAAGATACATAAAGCTACCCAGGATCTAAGGTCTCCTGCTGTTGTTAATGACTCATATCCTGTATTTTTCACATAGGACTGCAAGTTCCAGCTATTTATGGTGCAGCCCATTAAAAATTTCTTTTCATGAAGAAAAAGTGCTGTCAGTTGCCATTCAGGAGTTGATGTGGGAGGCCAGCTAGCATGCTAGAGAAATTACCAGAGAAAAATACTATAATCACAAAGAGCCAAATGTTCCCTCTTGAGCCCTTTGAGATAGCAGATGCATAGTCATAAGCAGCATCTTTTGTCTCTGAAGATTTTGTTCATACACAGATCACCAAAGAAGACAAAAAGGGGGAGAAAATATGGTATGAACTATTACAGTCCACTCAGTTCTGTGCCATATATCCCACGGACATATCCACTCTTCCCTCCATTCTGCCCCAAAATGCAGCATGTGAGCATACTGACACCACAGTGGAACTGGATGGAAAAGGAGCAGAGTGTGTGTCTGTACCTGCTGCTGGCTCACATTGTACCCAACATCTTCCAGGAAAAACAAGGAGGGAATACTACTTAAGTACAAAGCTACAATTTACATTCATTTAATTAAAGCCTTAACTGTCTAATCAAATAATTATTTTTCCAGTTAAAATGAGTTACCAAAATTATAGTTCAAATTTTACTGAGTCAAAACTGAAATACACAAGATACCTATCCATTTCTCTCTGATGTTATGCTCAGCTTTTCATTGCCCCTTCGGGTCCTAAGGTCAGTCACTTGAGTCTCCATGAACATTATAGAGACCCCTCAGCATTCCAAATCTTCACTGGTGAGATGATGCTGATGGGGAAGAGGAACAGGAAGTCCTTCCTTTCGCAAAAAAATGTGATATTATATTGATGATTTTTTTCCTCCTTGCCCTACAGACCACTTCAGACTGTTTTTATACATTTTGTAACATGTTTTTACACCTTTTTTTTTTCATAGCGTATTTCTACCTGGTAGTTACTTCCTATAAATATTTTATACAGGGGGAGAAGATCAACTACAGAATTACTACACTACAAAAAGTTAAAATAATACCCACAGTTATTGATGTCAAATTTCAGTGTGAATTGACTCAATAGTGTCAATAAAAATTAAAAGACATTTCTAGGTAAAAGTGCTGCCCTTTCTCCATACAAGTGGAATAAATTTTAATAGAGGTCTTGTTTTATTCAGTTATAATTTTTGACTGATTTATTATATCTAAACACTTCATATTTCATTATACATACAACATAAGTTCCCAGTTGCACAATGCAATTAGTTTCAATGTAGTCCCTGACTAGTTGGGGATGGTTTATAAAATCAAAATAGCCTTTTAAAAGTATCACCAGGCAGTACAGTTTACAACTGCAGAGTATCAGTCATTTAGGAAATTCAGGGTTAGGAGACTAGAGTATAATATTGATTGATCTCTCCAGGGCAACATTCTGCCACCACTCTCTTTGCAATCAGCAGGAATTCTCAAAGTTCAATCACGGGACATTATGTCATGATTAAATGCCTTAGGGATGATGTATACAGTGAAGAAAACATTGAGATCATTCATGACAGGATTATTGACAGTATAAACACAATCCAAGACAGGAACTATAGCTCTCTTGTTGGAAGGAAATTTTCACAGAATGATCAAGTGTGGTTGGATGGGACTCAATAATATCATCCAGCTCAAGCAAGGTCACCTACAGCAGTTTGAGCAAGATCATGTTCAGTCAGGATTTGAATATCTGTAGGTATTATTTCTATAACCTCTCTGGGTAACCTGTGCCAGTGAGTGACCAAAAACTTCCCATCACAAGTGCTTACAAAACTGCCTAGCCTTATTAAAAATTAATCCAAGTAAGATGAACTATATATGTCTGTGCTGCCAGATCTTTGCCTATGCAGTTTTGAAGAGGAAATTTTTATTCTTTTTCACTATGAAGTAATGAAGGTCAGTTCTGACATGCTGGTCTTTGGAGACAAAGGAAGCATCTGCAACATATATGTACAAACTCTGACCGAAATATTTACACCTGGAAATGATGAAGATGGGAGATGAATGAAGATTGTCACTATCTACTTATGGATCCTAGGGATTACTTCATGAGCATAAAATACATGCATTGCTTTTACTAAAAAAAAAAAGATACACAGACTCAAACTGCAAACAGGTGAGTGTAGAAAAGGCCAGCATATAACTGACTGTGATTCTAAGCTAAGATTATTCATGTCAAAAGTCACAATGAAGGACAAAAGGAAAAGACAACTGCACTATTCATTAAAACAAATACTTCCATTGTCAAAGACAGTAAAAATCAGTTATCAGGTCCAGGTACACGACCACTCCAGTTTCTGGTATTCTGCAATATCCTTGACTGTGGAATTATCCAAAAGGAAAAACCAGTTTCCTAAACCTGAATTCCTATAGTTCCATTCTAGGGTAAAATCGATCAAGAATAAAGCCAGGGAAGAAGGAAACAAAGAAAAAAAAAAAAAAAAAAGAAAGGGGGGGTGGCTTCAGGAAGTCTCTGATCCCAGTTCCTGCTTTAATCCAAGTCAGATATGAGATTAGGTTGCTCAGAGCTTTATCTAGGTTAATTTTTTCCAAATTAAAATTGCAAATGATCCCTCTGAGGTACATATATATATATATCTGCAGAGAAACTGGCAAAGTACCAGAGTACAGCTGATTTACAGTCTACAGCTGAACTGGAAAAAAACACATGGAAAATGAAAGCACCAAGGTCAACAGACAGCTCAGGATTCAAGACATTTCTGAACAACTATTAAACTTCCTGGATCATTGGAACAGCATAAAAACATGGGACAATGAATCCCAATTAATTTGTGTACAATGCTGGACTCCACGGGACATATTTGAAAAAACAGTTCTGTGCTTTAGAGAACTTTATCCTCTGTCATACTAAGCAACTTTATTGCAGCAATGAAACAATTTATATGGCTTAGACTTTAAGGCTCAGACTTGAAGGTTTCTAGTTCCAAACAGATGTGCAGTCTGGCCCACAGGGACTCTTAACCTGATGTTCTTCCACCACAAAAGTATTAATCAGAATAATATCTTTAGTAAAGTAAACTTTTCTGAAACATGTGTTTGGCCAAAACATACTCAGTGCAAGAGGAACACAAGGTAGAAAGCAAGAATGGGACAGAGATGATCTGCCCAGGGCCAGAAGGGCTTCTGCTTTTGGCCAGATTATTCTGGAGATATAAAAAAAAAAATCATTGCATAACATCTGGGAATCCAAACATACACCCATATCCTACCAGAGACTCATCACAACAGTTTCACATTTAGAAAACATTGAGTAAGCAGAAACACTAAAATTACAAAAAGCATTTGGAGAAAAATCCTCCAGAAATTTCTACAGCTTACATTAACTCCACTATTGGGGGGGGGGGGGGGGGGGGG